>PVKV010012796.1:0-64003 GCA_004027835.1 Alouatta palliata | reverse complement strand
GCAATTCTCCTGCCTCAGCCTCCCGAGTAGCTGGGACTACAGGCACGTGCCACCATGCCCAGCTAATTTTTGTATTTTTAGTAGAGACGGGGTTTCACCATGTTGACCAGGATGGTCTCGATCTCTTGACCTCATGATCCACCCGCCTCGGCCTCCCAAAGTGCTGGGATTACAGGCGTGAGCCACCGCGCCCGGCTTTTATTTTTATTTGTAGTGATTCATTTAGGCATTCTGAAGGGTGACACAGGATGTCTTATAGACCTTAATTTAATAAAAAATAAAACTCACTGAAATCTAACTTTGTTTTTCTTCCTCTGTCTTCTACATCTTGATAATAGCACTATCATCACCCAGACATCTGGTTCCAGACAGAAATCTGGAACTCGTTCTTGCTACCTTGGCATACTCTGTCACCCAGGCTGGAGTGCAGTGGTAAAATCTTGACTCACTGCAAACTTTGACCCCTGGTTCAAATGATTCTCATGCCTTAGCCTCCCTAGTAGCTGGAATTACAGGTGCCCACCACCATGTCCAGGTAATTTTTGTATTTTTAGTAGAGATAAGGTTTCACCCTGTTGGGCATGCTGGTCTCGAACTCCTGACGTCAAGTGGATCCTCCCGTTTTGGCTTCCCAAAGTGCTGGAATTACAGGCGTGAGCCACCATGCCTGGCCAGAAGACCTGGTAATTCATTCACACCATTTCTCTACTGCCTCCTCCAGGCCAAGCATTATAATTTCTAGCCTCCTTACCTCTTTCTACACTTGTGGGTTTTATGATCCCTTCCCCACACAGCCGCCGGAATAATATTTTAAAAATTATTTTAGATCAAGTGACTCCCTTAATTAATGGGAGTTTTCAATGGCTTTGTATTGCACTAAGAATAAAATGTCAACTCCTTCCTATTCCCTAAGACCCTGCAAAGCCCAGACCCTGCCCTGTTTTCCAACTTCAATATCTAACATTTTCTCTTCTGCTTTATATGCTAGAGCAAAGGTTAGCAAACTACATACAGCCCATGGGCCAAATCCCCCCTGTCATCTGTTTTTGCAGATGGAATTTTATTGGAACATATCCACATTCATTCCTGTGTGTATCATCTATGCCTATTTTTACGTTACAGTAACAGAGTTCAGCATTTGCAACAGAGAACATATAGTCTGCAAAGCCTAAAATATTACCATCAAGCCCTTTAGAAAAAGTTTGGCAACCCCTCCTTTAGAGCTTCGCTGGTCTCCTTTCCTCTCCTTAATCAAGATAAACTCTTTATTACCTATAGCCTTTGCACTTGCCCAAGGCTCTGTTTGGCGAGGGTTCTGTTCTTTATGAAGCTTTTTCCATGTTTTCTTCAATGACTCAGCTCAAACTCAGCTCAAATATACAGAAAGGTTTCCCTTGAGAACTCAAGTAAAGTAGGGCACTTTTTTCCCCAGGTACATGCCACTCTATCATATCCCACTTTTCCTGTATAGCACACATTAAAATAGAAATATCTTGCTTAAATTTTTGTTACTTGTCCACTTTGCCTGTATAAGACTCTACATAAGCTCCAGGAAGTCAGGCCCTGTCTATCTTCCCCAGTACCTGGAAGGTGGCTGCACATAGTAAGTACTCATCAAATATTTGATGATCTAATGTAGTAACAATTGTAACCACTTTCCTGAATGGCATTTAATCATTTAGCTTCATCTCTAGTATAAGTTTCCATAGGAAATATAATGCTGTTCATTCAAAACAGCCTAGAATGCATGAGAGGATAATAACAAACATTCTATGATTGCAGCTCCTAGAGGTAGTCAGGTTGCTAGTTGTATTCATTTATGAATGCATTTATTCATTCAACAAATATTTCTTGACTGTCAATTCTAGAAAGTATGGAGCAAGACATGACTTACTAGAGCTATCCATTTGTCAGAAGTATGACTAGCAACTTAATAAACTAAGACATTTCTTTTTTCTCAATTTTTAATTAATGCATAATTATACATATTTATGAAGTACATGTAATATTTTGATACAGGCATACAATGTGTAATGATTGAATCAGGTTAATTAGGATATCTATCACCTCAAACACTTAGTATTTCATTGTGTTGTGAACATTCTAAATCTTCTAGTTATTTTGGAATATACAACAAATTATTGTTATAGTCACCCTACTGGGCTATTGGATACTAAAATTTATTCCTTCCAACTGTATTTCTGTACCTATTAACCAGCCTCTCTTCATTTCCCACTTTTTCCCCTACCTATTCCAGCCTCTGGTAATGCCATTCTACTCTCTACTTCTATGAAATCAACTTTTTTAGCTCCCACATATGAGTTAGAATATGTATATCTTACTGTGCCTGGCATATTTCACTTAACATCATGACCTCCAACTCGATCCATGTTGATATAAGTGACAGGACTTCATTCTTTTGTATGACTGAATAATATTTCATTATGTATATATATCACATTTTCTGTATCCATTCATTGGCTGATAGGTTGATTTCATATCTTGGCTATTGTGAATAGTGCTTCAATAAACACAGGAGTGCAGATATCTCTTCAAAATAGTAACTTCCTTTCTTTTGGATATACACCAAGTAATGAGATTGATGGATCACATGGCAGTTTCATTTTTAGGTTTTTGAGAAATTTCCATACTGTTTTCTATAGTGGCTATGCTAACTTATACTCCCAGCAGTATACTTGCATTCCCCTTTCTCCACATTCTCATCAGAATCTGTTATACTTTTGTCTTTTTGAGAATAGCCATTTTAAATGGAATGAGATGATATTTCATTGTGACTTTGATTTGCATTTCCCTTATGATTGGTGATGTTGATTATTTTTTAATATACCTATTGGCCATTTGTATGTCTTCTTTTGAGAAATGTCTCTTCAGATCTTTTGCCCATTTTTAATCAAGTTGTTTTGTTACTTATCCATTTGAGTTCCTTATATATTCTGGTTATTAATTCCTTGTCAGATGGATCATTTAAAAGTATTTTCTCTTATTTCATAGGTTGTCTGTTTACTCTGTTTTTTTTTTTTTTTGGTTATGCAGAAGCTTTTAGCTTGATGTTATCTCATTTGTCTATTTTTGCTTTCATTGTGTGTGCTTTTGAGGTCTTAGCCAAAAAATCTTGGCCCAAACCAATGTCCTGAAGAAGTTCCCCAATGTTTTATTTTAGAAGTTTTATTGATTCAGGTCTTATATTTGAGTCTTTAATTCATTTTGAGCTGATTTTTGTGTTTGGTGAGAGATGGCAGTTTAGTTTTATTCCTCTGCATATAAATATCCAGTTTTGCAGTGCCATTTATTGACGGGACTGTCCTTTCCCCAATGTATGTTCTTCATGCCTTTGTCAAAAATGATATGGCTATAAAAGTGGATTTATTTCAAGGTTCTATAGTTTGTTCCATTGGCCTATGTGTCTGTTTTTATGCCAATACCATGTTAGTATAGTTACTAGAGCTTAGTAAATATATTAAGTTAGGTAGTGTGATTCCTCCAGATTTGTACTTTTTGCTCAGAATTACTTTGGGTATTCTGGGTCTTTTGTGGTTTCATATAGATTTTAGAATTGTTTTTTTCTATTTCTGTGAAGAGTGTTATTGGTATTTTGATAAGGATTGTATCAATCTGTAGATTGCTTTGGTAGTATGGTCATTTTAACAATGCTAAATCTTCTAATCCACGAGCATGGGATATTTTTCCATTTTGTGTATCCTCTTCAATTTCTTTCTTTGGAGTTTTATGGTTTTCATTGCATAGATCCTTCACTCCTTTAGTTAAAATTACTCCTAAATGTTTTATATGTTTTTGTAGCTATCGTAAATGGAATTGCTTTATTGATTTTTTTTTCAGATTGTCCGCTCTTGGTGTATAAGAATGCTACTAATTTTTATATATTGATTTTGTATCCTGTAACTTCACTGAATTTATCAATTATAACATTTTTAGAGTTTTTAGAGTTTTCTAAATATAAGATCATGGCATCTGTAAACAAAAATAGTTTTTCTTCCTCTCCAATATGGGTGCCCTTTCTTTTTCTTATGTGATTGCTCTGACTAGGACTTCCAATATTAGGTGGAATCAAAGTGGTAAAAGTGGGCCTTCTTGTCTTATTCCAGATCTTAGAGGAAAGCCTCTCAATTTTTTCCCATTCAGCACAATATTAGGTGTGAGTTTGACATATCTGGCCTTTATATTTTGATCTGTGTTTCTTCTCTACCAGTTAGTTAAGTGTTTTTATCATAAAAGAATGTGAAATTATATTGAATGCTTTTTCAGCATCTATTGAAATGATCATATGTTTTTTGTTCTTGCTTCTGTTAATGTGATGTATCATATTTATTGATATATGTATGTTGAACCATCCTTGCACTCCTGGGATGAATCCCATTTGATCATGGTGAAGGTTGTTTTAATATAGTGTTGAATTCCATTTGCTAGTATTTTGTTGAGTTTTTTTTTGCATATATGTTTGTCAGAGATACTGGCTTGTAGTTTTCTCTTTTTGTGTGTCTTTGTTTGGGGTTGGTATCAGGATAATGCTTGCCTCATAGAATGAATATGGAAGTAATCCTTCTCTTCAGTTTTTGGAGTATTTTGAGTGGAATTGGTATTAGTTCTTTTTTAAGTGGTTGGTGGAACTTAACACTGAAGCTGTCGGTGTCTGGGTTTTTCTTTGATGGAAGACCTTTGAATGCTGTTTCAATCATGTTACTTGTTATTGGTTTGATATGTTTTGAGTCCGTGTCCCCTCCCAAAACTCATGTTGAATTGTAATCTCTAATGTTGCAGGTAGGGCCTGGTGGGAGGTGATTGGGTCATGGAGGCAGTTTCTCATGAATGACTTAGCCCTATCCAGTGTCTTGGTTCTGTCATTTCACCTCACCACTTGTGGGCCTAGGGAAATTCTCTGCGAACAGTATTATGTTGGCTGGGGAAGAGGGTGACAGTCTGAAATTTCTCTTACCAGTCATTGGGTCTTTCGATTTTGTGGGTTCAAGGGGTTCCTCCACTTCCCTCCTGAGTACTCAGGATAATGCATACTCAGGGTAATATTGTTGTCTTTGAAGTTTCTAGGTAAATTTTTTTGGGGAAAGTGTTGCTGGGACATTTTCTATTCTGCTATCTTGCTGACATCACTCTGACTAAGAGATTTCAAAAGATGGCAAGACTTTATTTTGAGATTTTCCCCAGCCTACTATCCACTCATCCAAAATCACTGCCTCAAGGACTAAGCAAGAATGTTGCTATTAACCCCTGGACTAAAACAGTCAACACTGGTCTTACAAGGTCCATTGGAAACTACTCTGTATAACAGCTAAGCATGTTTAGATAGAGTTGACCAAAATATTGTACAAGGAGGGATAAAGTAGCTGGTGGTTTTTCTAGTGATTGTGACTCTGGTCAGCTATGGAAGGAGGAGCATTTTGGGATAGAAGTGTTTTGGAGCTTGGCGATGTTGGCCTTGGATGTAGCTCTGCAATGGAAGGCGTTAGACAATACGATCGCTGGGTATTTTGTGGAGTTAGACAACATATCATCTGAGAGCTAAGGATAGGATTTCATAAATAGCAAAGGCATGATTTTGTGTTAGTCTGTTTTGTGTTGCTATAAATAAATATCTGAGGCTGGGTAATTTTTAAAGAAAAGAGATTTATTTTGGCCTCATGGTTCTACAGGCTGTACAGGAAGAATAGCACTGCCACCTGCTGTGGGTAAGGGCCCAAGGAAGCTTCCAACATGGCAAAAGGTGAAGGGAGAGAAGGCATCTCTTGGAGAGAAAGGGAGCAAGACAGAGAGGAGGAGGTGTGAGGCTTTTTTAAACAACAAGCTCTCATAGTAACTCATTACTATTGGGGGGGGGTTATCTGCCTTTATGACCCAAACACCTCCCACCAGACTTCACCTCCAACAGTGGCTATTACATTTTAACATGAAATTTGGAGGGGACAAACATTCAAATTATATCAGTTTTCTTTCTTGGGGAATGAGGGAGGGGGACAAAATCTCCCTCTGTCACCCAGGCTGGAGTACACGATCTCAGCTCACTGCAATCCCTGCCTCAGCCTCCCTGGTAGCTGGGACTACAAATGTGTGCCACCATGCCCAGCCAATTTTTATATTTTAGTAGAGACGGGGTTTCGCCATGTTGGCCAGGCTGGTCTCAAACTGCTGACCTCAGGTGATCTGCCGACCTCAGCCTCCCAAAGTGCTGCTGGGATTACAGGTGTGAGCCACTGTGCCTGGCATCAATTTTCTTATTTTGCCTGTAAGACAAATTTTTTTCTCACTAAAAACCATTTAATCAATTCTCTTAAGTTTGGGGCCATGGCTTGCAGGGTCTTAGCTATTTCTCTTTGTAGCACTCAAACTGCCCAGTTCAGAAGATGTCACATGGTGTTGTCTTAAATATTTGTTGAACTGAATAGCAGGGACAACTTGAGAGAAGTTATTTTCCTGATGATTTTATCTACAGTGAATGCGACAAAAGTGTTTGTATGATTTTACTAATCAGGTGTTCCATGCTGCTAAACACACAGCAGGCTAATAGAATCAGTTTCTGAAAATTTTTATTCACTGTATATATAGATCAATTTAGCATGGTAGTGTTTAAAGATGGACCTAAATGCTGTTGAGATTACAAGATAAAGCTGGTTAATAATTGTCATCTTATTTCAAAATGGCAAATGGTAAGTTTCTGAATATTTTGCAAGCTGCAATCTCATTAACCTGCCGTTGAAGTGACACTATAAGCTGAAAAATGGATTTCCTGGGGGATCCACCACTCTATTTCTAACCCTCTTTCTCCTACCACTGTGGCTTAACTGGCATCATTTCCAAGGAAGCTTTGCAGAGTGAGCAAGTTTTGAAGCATTTATATTTCTAGAAAAGAAAAGCAGAAAAAGGAAGGAACATATAAGTGTTACATATACAGTTGGTATTTATGTAGATCTTGCTGAAGTGTTTTGCATGTATTGGTTCCAATGCTTTCAATTTAAATCTGTTTTCGCTATGGAGAGAATTAATTTTTTAAAAGGATCTTTTGCCTGTTTTCATTTTCACACTTGACAGTCTTTCTTGCTAAATTAACCTAATAGGTATTTATACATATTGCTTCTATTTGCCATTGTCTGTCTTCTATCAGTGAAGACTCTGTATTAGAAACACTGAAACAAATTGTTAGCAATCAATGATTATGCAAAAAGCTCAGTATTGCTCTGCTGTTAATAGAAGCAAAACTGGGTGGAAGATTTCACAGCATAGGAATATCATTTTGCCCAGTAATCTAGGTTCTCATTTGATACCAAAAAGCTGTCACAATGAGACATTTAATACATTCCAAGCAAAAGAAAAGTCTAATAAATCACTTTCAGAATTGTGGCTAAGGGTAAATATTGGAATTTCACAGCTCTTTCAGGCACTGCTATGTATCTGAACATTGAACTAGTTATGTCCAAAAGAAAAATGTGAAACTAGTTTTAGTCAAGTAAGAAAATGCAGATAAATTTTTTAAATTAAAAAAAATAGTTCTATTAGCTCAGTCGACACTGAGCTGTCATGCATTTGAGAAATCAACAGTTTCTCCCTTATAAGTGAAATACACAAATTCACAGTAAACCCTACAAGGCAAAGATACAACTTACTTACTGACTCAATTAGAATAATAAATATCTGGATGTGTAAGAAAGTATAAATGTTATAGAAATTGTATTTAAAAGCCTTTGACCTGTATTATGTAAGCTTCTTAGAACAGACAATTTCTTTTCTTAAGACGGAATTTCCCTCTTGTTGCCCAGGCTGGAGTGCAACGGTGTGATCTCAGCTTACTGCAACCTCCACCTTCCGGGTTCAAGTGATTCTCCTGTCTCAGCCTACCTAATAAGTAGGATTACAGACATCTGCTACCACATCTAATTTTTTTTTTTTTTTGTATTTTTCATAGAGATAGGGTTTCAATATGTCGACCAGGCTGGTCTCAAACTCCTGACCTCAGATGATCCAACCACCTTAGCCTCCCAGAATGCTGGGATTACAGGTGTGAGCCACCGTGTCTGGCCCTGGACGATTTCTTATGCATTTTTATGATTCTCCATAATGTCGGAAAGAGTTCTGTGGTTGTCAGAGGTGCTCAATGTTTATTTAGTAACAGAATAGAGTTAGTGCTAAGTGAAATTGGTAAACCAGACAGCCTACATTATACCATTACTTAGCCACTTTTTACCCTTAAATATTATGAAAGACTTCATTTTGTGGTATACTTTAAACATTTTCTCTCAACTTATTTCCACCAGTTTCCCCTGGTGCCTTTTGCTATTCCATGTTCTCCTCCAGTTTACCACTTGCATTTAGTAATCATATCTCCTTGGGCTTCTCTCTGTTTTGATAGTTTCTCAGGTTTTCTTTGTTTCTGATTACTTTAGAGGTTTTGAAGAATACTTGTCCAACATTTTGAAAAATGTGCTTCAGTTAGAATTTTTCTGATGTTTTTCTCATAACTACGCTGGGGTAGTGTGTTTTGGTGATGACCACAGTCACAAAGAATCATTCTGTTAACATCACATCAAAGGTTCATATCATCCATATAACTTAACAGTGTGGATATTATTTTGGATCACCTGGCTTGGGGTAAGTGTTTCTCAGTTTTCTGTATAAAAAAGTTACTCTTTTTATTTCTCCTTTTCCACACTGTACTATTTGGAAGAAAGTTATGATGCACAGTCCATCCTTAAGCAGCAGAGAATTAAGATCTGTATTTTTTTTTTTTTTTTTTTGAGATGGAGTCTTGCTCTGTCGCCAGGCTGGAGTGCAGTGGCACGATCTCAGCTCACTGCAATCTCTGCCTCCTGAGTTCAAGTGATTTCCCTACCTCAGCCTCCAGAGTAGCTGGGACTACAGGCGCATAACACCATGCCAGCTAATTTTTTGCATTTTAGTAGAGACGGGATTTCACCATGATGGTCAGGATGGTCTTGATCTCCTGACCTCATGATCTGCCTGCCTTGGCCTCCCAAAATGCTGGGATTACAGGGGTGAGCCACTGCTCCCAGTCATGATCTGTATTCTTAAGGGCAGAGTATTTACGTAAGTTATTTGAAAATCTTCTTCACGAGATATTTTTCTATTCTCTCCCATGTATTTATTTAATCATTTATGTCAGTATGGACTAATATATATTTATTTTATGCCTTGGATTTTAACAGGATACTACCATATTTTGTTACTAAAATTGTTTCGGCTTTGGCCATTTAAAGCTCTTTCAGTTGGCTCTTACATCTTTTTGGCATACCACCATCATTGCATGTATGGTGTTTGCTTATTGATTTGCTTTAAGAACTTTCTTATTTTCTGGTACTACAAGATGCTTCCAGTTCATTTTGTATATTTTCTGCTCCAGTCCTAGAATTAGTTATGTTTTCTAGTAACCTTGTTTTTGTTTTTGGTTTTTTTTTAATTGGAGAGTGGTATTAGAAATCGAGATCTGGTTGCCACGTGTGCCCATTGCCACTGGGCTGTTGTTTCTTCTAGTCTCTGACAACTGACAGAGCAAGGAAATGTGTGTGTATACTAATCCATGCAGATACTCACATCTGTAAATATATCTATATGTGTCCTTCTGTGTCCTATAGTAAGCTAAACATTAGTTCATACTCTCTTCTCCAACTCTCTTCCATTATTGTATGGGTGGTTCTAGCTTCCTCCTCCCCTGTTTATCCATAAAATCCTGCTTCCACATTGAGAAACCTGCCTTCTACTTTTTACCATCCATTACTTGATTTTGAATTCCAGCATAGTTGCATAGTAGTTGCAGAATTGTTAATCCATACCCTTGAGGGAAACAACATTATCAGAGTATAGTTCTTACGTAGTGTTTTTTTTTTTTTTTACACTTCACTTATTTCCAAAGTTACTTCAGTCAGCATCTTATTCTCCCATCCTGTTCAGTAAAATTGTTTTATACATTTGTAATACATTTAAATTCTTTGGTCACATTCTGTATTCTGTATTGAGGTACTCATAGCTCATAAATAATTTTAAAAATTTGCATGCATAAGGTTTATTCTTTGTGCTGTGAAATTCCATGAGTTTTGACATATTTAATATCTTGTATTCACCATAAACTATCATACAGAAGAGTTTTAGTATGCTTGAAAAAAAATCCTCTGTTTCAACCCCTCCCCAGCCTCTACTTCCGAACTCCCCAAAGCCACTGATAGATTTATCATCTCTGTAATTTTACTTTGCTGGATTGTCATATACTTAAAATCACACAGTATGAAACTTTTCCAGACCAGCTTCTTTCATTTAGCAATATGCATTTAGGACACGTCCATGTTGCTGGACGTGATGGTGCATACCTGTATTCTCAGTACTTTGGGATGCCGAAGCAGGAGGATTGCTTGAGGCCAGGAGTTTGAGACCAGCCTGAGCAGCAGTGAGATTCCTGTCTCTACAAAAAAATAAACAAATAAGTAAAAAATAGCCAGAAACAGTGATGCATACCTGTCGTCCCAGCCACTTGGGCAGTTGAGATGGGAAGATCGCTTAAGCCCAGAAGTCCAAGGCTGCAGTTAGCTATGATCACACCAGTGTACTCCAGCCTGGCAAACAGAGTGAAACTGTCTCTAAATAAACTTTTTTTAAAGGACTTAATTATGAATTTTGTGGCTTGATAGGTCATTTCTTTTCATCATGAAATAATATCCTATTGTATGGATGTTCCACTGTTTGCTTAGCCATTTATCCACCGAAGGATATCTTGATTGCTTCCAGTTTTTGCCAATTATGAATAAAGCTACCATAAAACTCATGTGCAAGTTTTATGCTTAGTATTTTCTAGTCAAATAGGTAAATACCTAGGAATATGATGGTTAGATCATGTAATAAGAATGTATTAGCTTTCGAAGAAACTGCTAAGTCATTTTCCAAAGGAGCTATACCATTTTACACTCCCGCTAGAAGTAAATGAGAGTTCTTTCTGCTTTGCACCCTTGACGGCAAATGATAATGTCAATATTTCAGATTTTAGCTATTCTAAAAAGCGTGTCTAATAAGTGTGTAATCATATTTAATTGTTTTAATTTACAATTCCTTAATGATTATAATGTTGTACACTTTTACATATGTTAATTTTTTGTCCATATATATTCTTTGATAAAATTTCTGTTCAGATCTTTTAGCCATTTTTTAAAAACTGGGGTTATTTGGCTCCTTACTGTTGAGTTTAAATAATTTTTTGAATATTTTGGATATAATGTCTTTATCAGACATCTGTTTTGCAAATGGTTTTTCCTAGTCTTTCTTTTTCTTAACAGTGCCTTTCATAGAACAGAAATTTTTAATTTTAATAAACCACAGCTTATAAATTTTCTCTCTCATGGCTTATGCTTTTGGTGTTGTATTTAAAACGTCACCACCAAACACAAGATTATATAGATTTTTCTCATGTGTTTTCTTCCAGAATTTTTATAGTTTTACATTGAAGTCTATGATCCATTTTGAATTAAATTTTGTGAAATGTATAAGGTCTATGTCTAAGTTCAATTTTTCCTACAGACATTTAATTGTTCTAGCAGCATTTGCTGAAAACGTTATCTTTTTTCCATTGAATTTCCTTTGTTCTTAATCAGTTGACTATATATGTATGAATCTTTTTCTGACCTCTGTACTCTGTTTCATTGATCTATGTGCATATTCTTTCATCAGTATCACTTGAAATTGGGTAATATAAGCCTTCTAATTTTCTTCTTCTTCAGTATCTTGTTGGATATTCTAAGTCTTTTGCCCTTCCATATAAACTTTGCAATCAGTTTGTCAACATCTACAACATAGCTTACTGGCATTTTCATTGGAATTGCATTGAACCTATAGATCAATTTGGAAAGGATTGGTATCTTAATAATATTAACTTTTGCTGTCTATGAAGATAGACTTAGCTCTACATTTATTTGGTTTTTTAATTTTTTTCTGGTAATTTTGCAGTTTTTCTTATATAGATCCCATACATATTTGGTAGATTTACACTTAAGTATTTTATTTTGGGGAATGCTATTTTTATTTTTTGCCTTTTATGTAATTATTTTTATTTTTTATTGATACATAATAGATGTTCATATTTTCATGGTACATGTGATAATTTGATACGCTTATAAAATCTAATTAGGGTAATTGAGATATCCATTGCCTTAAATATTTATCTTTTCTTTAAACTAGGAACATCTGGATTATTCTCTTTGAGGTATTTTCAATTTTACAATTCATTAAAGTTAACTATAGTCACCCCACTGATCTATTGTATACCTGGTCAAGATGCCTTTTTTTTTTTTTTTCTTTTTCTGAGATGGAGTTTCAGTCTTGCTGATCAGGCTGGAGTGCAATGGCGAGATCTCGGCTCACTGCAACCTCCACCTCCTAGGTTCAAGCAATTCTCCTGCCTCAGCCTCCCGAGTAGCTGGGATTACAGGTGCATGCCACCACGCCTGGCTAATTTTTGTGTTTTTAGTAGAGATGGGTTTTTGCCGTCCTGACCTCAGGTGATCTGCCCGCCTTGGCCTCCCAAAGTGCTGGGATTACAGGCATGAGCCACCATGCCCAGCATCCAGGATGACATTTTAAATAATATCACTGTTTTATATTTTAAATTCCAATTTTTCATTGCTCCTATGTGTGTGTATAGGTGCATGTAGGTATGTACTACACAAAAGCAATTGACTTTGGTTACTGATATTAGATCTTTCTTTTTTTCTAATATAGATGCTCCTCAATTTGTGATGAGATTACATCCTCATAAATCCATCATAAGTTGAAAATATCACAAGTAGATAATTCACTTAATATATCTAACCCACCAAACATCATAGTTTAGCCTAGTCTATCTTAAACATGCTCAGAATACTTACATTCGCCCACAGTTGGGCAAAGTCATCTAACACAAAATTAATTTTATAATAAAGTGTTGAATATATTGTATAATTTGTTATACAATGTTTTCATTTAAAATATTTTCTTCTGTAGATAAAATAACTTCAAGAATCTCGAATATGTTCATTTTTTGTCTCCCATCTTCACTTTGGGCTTCCCAAGGTAATCCTCCTTAGAAAAAAACCTGTGTCTCTTGGGTCTTTCAGCTATAATCTACTGCTATTTTACTGGAACCTTGCTGGTATGAAGGTAAGGTGTATTGTTGTGTGGAGTGAGCATTCTCTAATTTTCCAATTAAATCTTAGCCTTTCAGTGGGCCTGTGTCTGACCTGTGACTTTCACAAATGATTCTTCTTGTATAGCTTTTTCCTCTTCCTGTTAGATGAGGCAAAAAAACCCAGATGGGACCAGAGTGAGAGAAATGCATTTCTACCACAGCTCTGGAACAAGGCTCTGAAAAAGTCTTTCCCCTTGAGAAGTAGACCTTTGTTACAGGGAAGGCTCTAGGCAGGCCCTTTTCACAATACTTGCTCTTCCCTTCCCTCTGTCAGAGCCATACCGAAAATCTTTCTCAGATCTTCTCCATGAGAACTTGCTGGGTTTCCTGGAGGGAAAATCCATAATAGTGTGTGTGGAGTGTTCCCTAAAACTAAGGCCCCCAGGATATATTTTCACAAGTCCACAGGCAGACTTCAGAAATCCATCAAAATTGCCATTTAAGTATTTGTATCTGTTTAAGGCCTCAGTAGCTTCTGTTCCAGGAAAGCAAATTTTGCTGTGGTTCTTTAGAATTGCCTGCCTCTCCAGGTTTCAGGATGGAGAGGGTGATGCTTTGCCCCTCAGATCAGTTTTCTGATGGGTCCAGGAAAAGGTGTTGATTTTCATTTTGTCCAACTTTTTTTTGTAAGGATGGGAGTAATGACCTTCAGCTCTTTAAATGTCAGAGCTGAAACCCTCATTTAACTTTCATTGGTTGTCTTTTGCAGATGAGTTTTACACTTAAATCTAAAAAATATGTGTGCTTTTCTCCTTGACAATAATACATCAACTACCACTGATTTAAATTTTTATCATTAGCAATAAAAAGGCCACAAAACCATTTTATATATCACGTTGAATGTCTTAAATCTATGCTGCTTTATTTTGCTGAAAATGTCTGGTTTTATATCTATCAGCCACAAATCTTAAATGTACAAATAAATGTAACTTACACAGAATAGTTCTTTTAAATTTATGTATGGTTTCCTTATGTAGCATATTTTAACCATTTTATTCTGAAACATATATTCAAAAGAATATACAAAACATACATGTACAATTTAGGATATAATTATAAAATCGTGACTCATGTAACCACTCACATTAAGAATACAATATTGCCAGTTAGAGGCTTCCAATATACTGCTAAAAAGTAGTAAGAATAGTTGTTATTCTTGCTTTATTGAGAAAGTTTACCCATTAAATAAAGTGGCTGTTTTAAGTACCAGAGGACATGCTTTTTATCATTTAAGGAAGTAATCTCAATTTCTACTTTACTGAGTTTTTTTCATCAGAAATGGATGTTAAGGTTTTTCTCAAAGATCTTTCTGTATGTGTGGAGATACTAAAATAATTTTTCCATTAGCCTATTAATATGAATTAAATTCATAAATATCTTTATATTTAATGATCCTCATATTCTGGAAATAAATTCCTCTTAGTCATGATACGCCACTTATTAACATGCTGATAAATTCAACTTGCTAATATTATTCCAGTTTTTGCATCAACATTTAAAATGTATTGGCATATAGTTTTTATTTCTGTATGTTAACTTGATGAATTTGTAGTATTCCTTTTTTTTTTGAGACATGGTCTCACACTGTTGCCTAGGCTTGAATGCAGTCTCACTGCGGTCTCAACCACCTGGCTCAAGCGATCCTCCCACCTCAGCTTCCTTAATAGCTGGGCCTACAGTCACACATCATCATGCCCAGGGTAGAGAAAGGGTCTTACTATGGTGTCCAGGCTGGTCTCAAACTCCTGGGCTCAAGTGATCCTCCTGTCTTGACCTCCCAAAATGCTGGGATTATAGACATAAGCCATTGCACTTAGCATACTATTCTGTATAAACTGTAAAATATAGGTATCAAAATTACACTTGCTTTATAAAAAGAACTGGAGAAGTTTTTCACCTTTATTCTATGTGTAGGAAGAATTTCAACAGGATTGAGATTATCTGGTCTTTGAAAAGTTGGCACACTTTCCTCTGTGAAACTACCTGGTCCTGATGCATATTTGTAGGTTAGGTTTTCTTTTTTTATAATTTCCCTGGTATTTTGTCTGAGAAAATTGTTTTGTTTAAGCTTTCTCCTTATAGAAATCAATTCTGGAGACTTGTATTATCCTAGGAGTGTATCCGTCACCTGTACATTTTCAAATGTGTTTATGTAGAATTCTTCAAAGCAGTATTTTTTACTTTTTAATATTTACTCTGTTCCAGTGGCAAATTGCCCACATCATTTCTTTTATTTTTAAAATGAATTGGAGGGTATAAGTGTTGTTTTGTTACATGGATATATTGCATAATGGTGAAGTCTGGGCTTTTAGTATAGCCATCACCTGCATAGTGTACATTGTACCTATTAAGTGATTTCTCATCCCTCTCCTTCCCACCCATCTGAGTCTCCAACATGTATTATTTTACTCTCTATGTCAATGTGTGCACATAATTTACCTCCCACTTATAAGTAGAAACATGTGGCATTTGACTTTCTGAGTTATTTCACTTAAGACAGTGGCTGCTAGTTCTATCCACATTGCAGCAAAACACATTATTTCATTCTTGGTTGTAGCTGTGTAGTATTTCATGTGAGATATATATATATACACACACACATATACATATATGTACATATATCACATATTCTTTATCCCATCATTCATTGCTGGACACGTAGATCGATTCCGTATCTTTACTATTATGAATAGTGCTGAGATAAACATACATGTGCAGTTATCTTTTTAATGTAATAATTTCTTTTTATTTGGGTATATACACAGAAGAGGAATTGCTGGATTGAATGGTAGATCTGTGTTTAGTCCTTTGTGAAATCTTCATCCTGTTTTCCATAGAGGTTTTACTAATTTACATTCCCACCAACAGTGTATAAGTATTCCCTTTTCTCTACATTCTCTCCAATGTCAGTTTTTTCTTGACTTTTTAATAGCCGTTCTGGCTACTGTAAGATGGTATATCATTGTGGTTTTAATTTGCATTTCTGCAAATTAGTGGTATTTGCGGTATTGAGCATTTTTAAATATACTTATTGGTCATTTGTATGTCTTCTTTTGGAAAATGTTCATATTCTTTGCACACTTTTAATGAGTGTGTGTGTGTGTGTGTGTATTTAAAATTGCTTGAGATACTTGTGAATTCTGCATATTAGTCCTTTGTTGGATGCATTGTTTGCAAATATTTTTCCTAATCTGCATGTTGTCTGTTCAGTCTGTTGATTCTTTTGCTGAACAGAAGCTATTTAGTTTAATTAAGTCTACTTGCCTATTTTTGTTTTTGTTGCATTTGCTTTTGGGATCTTAGTCATGAAATTTTGCCTAAGCCAATGAGAAGAGATTTTCTTGGGTTTTCTTCCAGTACTTTTATAGCTTCAGGTCTTAAATTTAAGTCTTTAATTCATCTTGAGTTAATTTTTGTATATGGTGAGAGATAGGGGTCCAGTTTCATTCTTCTGCATATGGCAATCCAATTTTCCCAGTATCATTTATTAAACAGGGAATCCTTTCCCCAGTGTTTGATTTGTTGACTTTGTTAAAGACAAGTTAGCTGTAGGAATATGGCTTTTTTTCTTAGTTCTGTATTTTGTTCCATTGTTCTATGTGTCTATTTTTATACCAGTACCATGCTGTTTTGGTTACTATAACCTTGTAGTATAATTAGAAGTCAGATATTATGATGCATCCAGCTTTGTTTTTCTTGCTTAGGACTACTTTGGCTATTTGAGCTCTTTTTTAGTTCCGTGTGAATTTTAGGATTGTCGTTTCTAATTCTGTGAAAAATGACATTGGTATTTTGATAGGAATCACATTAAATCTATAGATTGCTTTGCTCAGTATAATCATATTTTAATAATATTTATTAATTATATTATAATATTTGTTCTATGAGCATGAAGTAGTTTTCCATTTGTTTGTGTCATCTACAATTAATTTCATCAGTATTTTGTAGTTTTTCTTGTAGAGATCTTTCACCTTCTTGGTGAAAATATATTTAAAATATATTTTTATCTATTTTAAATGGAATTGACTTCTTGATTTGGCACTCAGATTGATTACTATTGGTGTATTGAAACACTACTAATTTTTATATGTTGATTTTGTATTCCAAGACTTTACTGAATTTATTTATCAAATCTAGGAGTCTTTTGGGGGAGTCTTTAGGGTTTTCTAGATATAAGATCATATCAGCAGCAGAGATAATTTGACTTTCTCTTTTCCAATTTGGATGGCTTTTATTCCTGTCTCTTGCCTGATTGCTTGGGATAGAATTTCCAGTACCATGTTGAATGAGATTAATGAAAGTGGCCATCCTTGTCTTGTTTTAGATCTTAGCAAGAATGCTTTCAGCTTTTCCCCATTCAGTATGATGTTGGCTGTGGGTTTGTTGTACATGGCTTTTGCTATTTTGAGGTATGTTCCTTCTATGCTTACTATATTTTGAGGGTTTTTATCATGAAGGGATGTTGAATTGTATCAAATTTTTCTGCATCTATTGAGATGATAATATGGTTTTTGTTTTTAATTCTGTTTATGTAGTAAATCACATTTATTGATTTGTGTATGGTGAACCACCTTTACATCCTGGAATAAATTTCACTTGATTGTGCTCTATTATTGTTTGATATGCTGTTGGATTCAATTCGCTAGTATTTTGTTAGGGATTTTACATCTATCTTCATTAGGGATATCGGTCTGTAGTTTTCTTTTTGTTTTGTGTCCTCATTTGGCTTTTGTTTAGGGAGGAAGCAGTTTCATAAGACAGTTTGAAAGTATCACCTCTAATTCTATTTTTTTGGGAAGAATTTAAGTATAATTATCACCAATTATTATTTGAATATTTGACAGAATCCAGCCATGAATCTACCTGGCCCTGAGCTTTCCTTTGTTGGAAGGTTTTTTGTTACTATTTCAACTTTATTTATTCTTGTTCTGTTCAGGCTTTTCATTTCTTCTTGATTCTGTCTTGATAGGTTACGTGGCTCTAGGAATGCATCCATTTCTTCTAGGTTATCTAATTTTTTTGCATATAATTTTTCATAATAGTCCCTTATGATCTTTTTATTTCTGATAAATCAGTTGTGATATCCCCTCTTTTATTTCTCATTTTGAGTCATCCATATTTTTTCTTCATCTAGCTAAGTTTGTTGATTTTGTGTATTTTTTTTCCAAAAAAGCAATTTTTAGTTTTGATTTTTAAATAGTTTTTTCTTCTCTATTTTATTTATTTCTGCCCTAATATGTATTTTTTCCTTCTATAAACTTTTGGTTTAGTTTGCTCTTGTTTTTTTAATTCCTTGAGTGAAAATTAGGTTACATGATCATCTCAATAATGCAGAAAAATCATTTGAAACAGTGCAGCATGTATTTATAATAATAATAAAAAAACACCTTTCAACTGAATAGGTGCAGAAGGAAATTCTGCCAACACAAGGAAGTCCATTTATAAAAAGCCCACAGCTAACATCATTGTCTGTGAGGAAAAACTGAAAGCTTTTCTTCTGAGACCGAGTAGAAGGCAAGGATTTCTACTGAGTACAAGGCAAGGATTCCTACTACCATCACTTCTATTCTACATAGTTCTGAAAGTACTAGCAAGAGCAATCAAACAAGAAAAGGAAATACAAGGCATACAAATCAGGAATAAGTAAAATTTGGAAAAAGTAAAATAGGAAAAAGTAAAAAGTAAAATTAAACTCTGTTAGCAGATGATATGATCTTAAATATAGAAAACTCTAAAGACTCCACACACAAGGCCAGACTTGGTGACTCACGCCTGTAATCCCAGCACTTTGGGAGGCTGAGATGGGTAGATCACGAGGTCAGGAGTTTGAAACCAGCCTGGACAACATGTAAAACTCTGTCTCTACTAAAAATACAAAAAATTAGATGGGCATGGTGGCACACACCTGCAGTCCCAGCTACTCAGGAGGCTGAGGCAGGAGAATCGCTTGAACCTGGGAAGTGGAGGTTGCAGTGAGCTAAGATTGCACCACTGCACTCCAGCCTGGGTGACAGAGCGAGACTCTGTCTAAAAAACAAACAACTCCACACACAAAACCACTATTAGAACTAATTAACAAATTCAGTAAAGTTTAACAATACAAAGTCAACATACAAAAATTAGTTCCATTTCTTACACCAACATAGCTGAAAAGGAAATCAAGGAAACAATCCTATTTATAATAGCATCAGAGAAACATAAACTATTTAGGAATACATTTAAATGAGGTGAAAGATCTTTACACTAAAAATAAAGATCTTGAAAATAAAATAAAACATTAAATGAAATAAATGGAAGAAGGCACAAATACATAAGAGAAATCCTGTGTTCATGCTTCTAGTTTTTGCCCATTCAGTGTGATGCTGACTGTGGGTTTGTCACAGATGGCTGTTAATATTTTGAGGCATTTTCCTTCTGTGCCTAGTTTCTTGAGGGTTTTTAAGGTGAAGAGATGTTGAATTTTATTAAAAGCTTTTTCTGGGTCTATTGAGATGATCATATGGTTTTTGTTTTTAATTGTGGTTATGTGGTGAATCACATTTTTTGATGTGCATGTGTTGAACCAACCTTGCAGCCCAGGAATGAAGTCTACTTGATCATGGTGAATTAACTTTTTGATGTGCAGCTGGATTTGGTTTGCTAGTATTTCTTTAGTGATTTTTGTGTCTATGTTCATCAGAAATATTGGCCAGTAGTTTTCGTTCTTCATGTGTTTTCGCCAGGCTTTGGTATAAGGGTAATATTGGTTTCATAGAATGAGTTAGGGAAAGGTCCTTCCTCATTTTTTTTGGAATAGTTTCAGTATAATTGGTATCAGCTCTTTGTGCATCTGGTAGAATTTGGCTTTTAATGCATCTGGTCTCGGGCTTTTTTGGTTGGGAGGCCTTTTTTTTTCCTATTGATTCCATTTTAAAATTCAGTGTTGGTCCATTTCATGTTTCAGTGTCTTCCTGATTTAATCCTGGGAGGTTATGAGTTTCCAGGAATTTATGCATGTTCTCTAGATTTTCTAGTTTGTGTGCATACAGGTATTCATAATAGCCTCTGAAGATCTTTTGTATTTCTGTGGGATCAGTTGTAATATCACCTTTGTCATTTCTGTTTGTGCTTATTTGGATCTTTCTCTTTTTCTTTGTTAATCTAGCTAGCAGTCTTTTGAAAGTATTTATCCTTTCAAATAACCAACTTCTGGTTTCACTGATTCTTTGTATGGATTTTTGGGTGTCAGTTTTGTTCAGTTCTGCTCTGATTTTAGCTATTTTTCTTCTGCTAACTTTGGGGTTAGTGTATTTTTCTAGGTGTGATGTTACATTGTTAATTTGGTATGTGTCTAACATTTTGAGGTAGGTGTTTAGTGCTTTCCTCTGAACAATGTTTTGCCGTACCAGAGGTTTTGGTATGTTATGTCTCTGTTTTTATTTATTTCAAATAATTTTTTTTATTTTTGTCTTAATTTCATTATTTACCCAAAAGTCATTCAGAAGCAAATTGTTGAATTTCCATTTAATTGTATGGTTTGGAAGGTCTTCTTGGTATTGATTTCTATTTCAGTTCCACTGTAGTCTGAGAGTATTGTTGGTATAATTTCAATTTTTTAAAATTTGTTGAGACTTACTTTATGGTCAAATGTGTGGTTGATCTTGGAATATGTTTCATGTGCAGATAAGAAGAAGGTAGTCTATGGTTGATGGGTGGAGTGTTCTGTAGATGTTCATTACGCCTTATTGTTCAAGTATTGAATTTAAGCTCAGAATTTGTCAATTATCTGTCTTGATGTTCTATCTAACACTGTCAGTGGGGTAATTAAGTCCCCCATTATTACTGTGGGGCTTTTGTGTGTGTGTGTGTGTGTGTGTGTGTTTGTGTGTGTGTGTGTGTGTGTGTTTTAGACGGAGTCTCACTCTGTTGCCAGGTTGGAGTACAGTGGCATGATCTCGGTTCACTGCAAACTCCAACTCCCTGGTTCAAGTGATTCTTTTGCCTCAGCCTCCTGAGTAGCTGGGATTAAAGGCCTGTACCACCATGCTCATCTAATTTTTGTATTTTTAGTAGAGACAGAGTTTCACCATGTTAGGCAGGATTGTCTTGATCTCTTGACCTCGTGATCTGCCTGCCTTGGCCTCCCAAAGTGCTGGGATAATAGGCATGAGCCACCACTCCTGGCCCCGTGCAGCCATTTCAAAGCTACAGTAATTAAAACAGTATGTTACTGAAATAAAAACAGACATATAGACCAAATAGAACAGAATATAGAGCCCAGAAATATATCCATGCATAAATCTGATCTTTGACAAGAGTGTAAAGAATACACAATAGGAAAAGGACAGTCATTTCAACAAGTAGTATGGCAAAAACTAGATATCCACATGCAAAAGAATGAAATTGAACCTTTATCTTACACTATACATAAAAATCAACCCAAAATAGTTTTAAACATAGAACCTGGAACTGTAAAACTCCTAGAAGAACTCATAGGTCAAAATCTTCATGACCTTGGGCTTGGCAATGATTTCTTGAATATGACACCAAAAATACAAGCAAGTAAATCAAAATTAGATAAATGAAACTACATCAAGTTAAAAAGCTTCTGGACAGCAAAGGGAACAACCAACAGAATGAAGGGCAACCTACGAAATTGGAGAAAATACTTGCAAACCATATATCTGATAATTGACCAATATCCAAAATATTGTGAGAAACTCTTACAAATCAATAGCAAAACAAAACCCCATAATAACCTAATTAAAAATGGGCAAAGGACCTGAATAAAGTTGAATTATGTCTTCAAAGGGGACATACTAATGGCCAATAGGTATGAAAAGGTAGACAACATCACTAATCCTTAGGGAAATGTAAATCAAAACCACAATGAGATATCACCTCATACCTGTTAGAATAGCTACTATCCAAAAAGCAAAAAATAAAAAGTGTTGGTAAGAATGTAAAATAGGGGGACACTTGTACACTGTTGGTAGTATAACAACAAGGAAAACAGTGTGTAGCCACAAAGGAATATACTAAGGAAAATGGTTCCTCCAAAGATGAAAAATATTACTGTCACAGAATTCAACTATCTTACTTCTGAGTATATATCTCACTTCTGAGTATACATCCAAAGGAAATAAAAACAAGATTTCAAAGAGATATCTCCACTGTCACATTCGTTGCATCATTATTCACGATAGCCAACATGTGAAAATAATCTAAACGTCCATCAATAATGAATGGATACACAAATGGTGGAATATGTGATAAAATCTTATTCAGCCTTAAAAAAGAAGGCAATCCTGCCATAGGTGACAAGTGTATGAATCTGGAGGATGCTATGTTATGTGAAATATCTTAGCCACAGAAGACCAAATACTGCATGATTTCACTTTCCCGAGGTATC
This sequence comes from Alouatta palliata, assembly GCA_004027835.1. Lineage (NCBI taxonomy): Eukaryota > Metazoa > Chordata > Mammalia > Primates > Atelidae > Alouatta > Alouatta palliata. The sequence continues at coordinate 41,411 of PVKV010012796.1, read as the reverse complement.
TAAAATACTAAAACTCATAGAAACAGAAGGTTTCTATGCTGGGAGTTGGGGAAGGGAAAAACAAAGAGTTGCTTTTCAACAGCTATAGAGTTTCAGTTATACAGGATACATGAATTCTAGAAATCTGCTGTCCAATATTGTACCTAAAGTTAAAAATAATACTGTATTGTGTTTAATAAAAGTTCATTGAGAAGGCAGATCTCATGTTAAGTATTCCTACAATAATAAAAAGTAAAGTCATAAAAAAGAATAGACTTCCTCTTAGATGGTCCATTGGGTGACCAATTTAATTATTAAATATGATATAGTAAGTATATTATTTTAAAATATATTGAAGGTAATTAAAAAATTGCCCTTTTGCTTTCAGCCTCAGACTATGGCTCCAGGATCAAAATGGTTTATACATGACTGATTTTTAAATGTCACCTCAGGAGTGATTGGTTCATGCAGTGATTGCTCAGTGCTTTCTCACACAAGAATCACGTTTCATTGCATTTCCCAGGAAGTAAATCCGTGTTTTAAGATAAGAATATAAATCTCTTTTCTGCCTTTAAGGTGGACTGCTTCTGCTTCACTGTTTGGGTTTGACGGTAGACCTACCATTTACTTCATGGTCAGATTCACTGGAGGCAACCTTAGAGACTGTGCCTTGTCTGTCGCAGCCCTTAATGATTTCAGATCGTTCTGAATTCCTTTCATTATGTTCATTTTCATTGGCTTCGACCTTACGTTTCAAACTTCTCTTTTCAACCACCAGTCTATGTCTAGGTTGAAAATAAAATGTGGCAGGAAGATGAATGCATATTTAAAGGCAATGCTTTTTACTATGACCAAAACTAATAAACAGACATTGATTTGCAAGGTGAAAAATCTTACTTATAGAATAAATCATTGCTCATAAAATTTTTTAAAACTATGTTTTTAACAATAAAGGCATAGAATCACTAAGAAATCAATATACTAACTTGCTCATTTTTTTCTTGGACAATTTTGAGCATAATTTGTACTAAAAGCCATGGTAAACTTTTTTTGTATGAAATTACTATATTACATATTTCCCTCCACACCAATAACACAAGAGTAATCATTTTTTAAAATTACTACTGTGTATCATCTAGATATTTTTTTCTTTTGAGACAGGTTCTTGCTCTGTCACCCAGGCCGGGGTGCAATAGTGCAATCATGGCTCACAGCAGCCTTTACCTACTGCTCTCAAGTGATTCTCTCAACATAGCCTCCTGAGTATCTGGGACTACAGACATGCACCACCATGTCCAGCTAATTATTGTATTTTGTGTAGAAATAAGGTTTTGCCAGGTGGCCTAGGCTGGTCTCGAGCTTCTGAGTTCCACCCACCTGGGCCTCTCAAAGTGCTCAGACTACAAGCATGAGTCACCACACCCAGCCTAATTTGTATTTTTCTAAGAAAGATTGGTTAACATGGAGAACATCCTAGTCTGATTATTTTTCTTGTGCATATATGTGATCCAACTGTTAAAGATCCCCTGAATACTCAAATGTACCTGAGAATTCTACAGGGAATTCACCACAATTATTTCATGGCTTGCATATAACATTTTGTGCTCCTGTGGGAGTCTATATTTCAGTTAAAGAAGAATAGAAAATGATAAACTATCCCACAAATGGGATATGGTATTTGGTTGGGATCTCATTATTCAATCCCCTTCCCTCACCAGCTTCTTTCATTTTGACCAAATTCCTTACCATTTAATGAAGCACGCCATGCTTTTTCATACATTTGTGTAGATGCTATACTCTCTTCCTGGAAAACCTGGTATGTGACCCCCTTCCTCCTTTCATTGGTGATCATCTATGACCTACCTCTGATGTTACCTTTCTGAAAAGTTTTCACAGAAAATCCTAAGAAGAGTTCATCACAAGTAGGTCTTCCAAGAATATCTCTTAAACGAACCAATGAATTAAAATACATACTCAGTTGCTTCTTGCTATCATTCTTCCCTGTTTGTTTTTATTTTATTTTGTATCTGTCTCTTGGTAAAATTCTTCATAAAAATTCCCATCTGTCACCAGTATGATAAACTAAGGAGATCGAGTTAACAGAGAGTGCCTATATCAGGAGGTAGAATTAGACATGGACCAACTTAAGCAGATAAATCTTCCTTCCTGGTCACATTGACAAGCTGCCTCTCAGAAACGCTTCCAAAACCAGGGTGCTAAATGAGATTAGCAAATCTTCAGAATATCACTCCCCACCCACATTTTGGCTTCAGGTTGCTCTTGTGAAAGGGCAGGATATAAGCCCAACATATGCACCGCCAGGCCTCTCTGCTCCATTTCCTCGGGGGCAGCAGTGCAGCTGAGCTCAGCTAGTTCTCAGTTGCCACAACACAGCTCCTGGGAAGTGGGTGTGGGTGGGCACACCTCAAACCACATTGGCATGTGAGGCAGAGGCTGGCTAAGTAGCTTGTCTGGATGCTATGTTTTAGTCAGGAAGGGGAGAACACTTTGCTTTGTTGTTGGGCCTGTATTTATCTTTTTCTTGACAATTCCAATCTTTAAATATCTTGAACCCATTACTTTCTACACTTGATTGCTTTTGATTTTTCTCTCTAATGCCATTTCCTTCTATGGGAAATAATAGAGCCCTTCAGGTAATTTGGCTTTTTGAGAAAGAATTAAATCATCTTAATATAGATGGGCCTGCTATTGGCTCAATGATCTAGCTACTGAGCATATTACAGTTTTTCCAAGATAGGCCTCACCTCCAGTGATGAGAGAGAGAGGCCCACAGCCACCATGCAATGTACTGAATATGGGGGATGCAAAGATGGGAATATGACTGTTGCCCTCATGATCTCTGGGAAACCAGACCAGAGACACTAGAAAGCACAATAAAATACATTCAGGACACAGGGATATGTAAGATGCTTGCTTAATCCTACTGTGACCAAATTGCAGATGATGGGCTCAGGTTGCTCCCCGATAGGATGTATTCTTCCAGGCCCTTGGTCCCTCACTCGCCCAAACATGGGGGAGAGGACCCCACTGGGCATGGTGAGCTTGTTCAAGTAAATATTGGACCCCAAAGAATTTTGCAAAAAGTGATTTATTTAGGCAGAGAGAGAGAAAAAAGAGTAGAGAGAGAGAGAGAGAGAGAGCTCCCATGCTGTGGTGAGAGAGGATCCAGAGATGGAGTCCGCACAGATGGAGAGAAGGGGACTTTTAACCTGGGAGTTATTCCTGCCCCATTTAAGCTTTTTGTTCTATGAAAGGAGTTCCTTTAAACTTCTGCTGGAGTGATTGAGCTTTGATTTCTGACATCTGATTTGTCGTTTGGCCTGAAGTCCTCCCATAGCTTCTTGTGGGCTTTTCTAAACAAAGGAAGCTCACCTGGGCAGTCTATCTTCCCGTGAGTGCAAAAATTAAACAAAGACCGCTAAGCTCCCTGATGGAGATGTGAAAGAAGGCAAGTTGGGCATGTCACTGGGAAGTTCTTGCCTTTGAAACCGTGCCCTCTGTGGGCCTGGGAAGAGAAGTTAATTACATTCCCTCACTACTGGAGAGAAGGCATCCTTAAGAAACTAGCATTTGAAGAAGGACTTAAAATAAGTAGATGGGGAAGTTAGAAAAGGGCTTTCTAGACCAACAGAACAGCACTACTTCAAGCAGAAACATCAAAGAGCAAGTCATCCAAATTCTATTTTTATGGCTGTTAAATCAATTGAACTAACTGTTTTCAAAATGCCTTACAAGGTTATTATTATTTTATTTCTTGAAATGGCAACCTCTGACAAAAGTGTTTCCTGCTCTGTGGATTTTTTTTTCTATTTTTTTACTTCAATTTATTTCTTAATTTTATGTATTTTATGCTGTTAATCAGTATTTAAATGTTCATCACTGTTTTATCTTCTTCATAGATTGCATACTTTATTAATATAAATTAGTTGTCTTTATCTGGCTTAGTGTTTTTGGCTTAAAATTCCACTTTGTCTGATTTATTAAATTACTTTTATTAAATAAAGTAGTTGAGTCTATAATAATTGGACCTCAGCTGCCTGGACCTGGAGAAGAAATAAGATAATTGGGAATGAGCCCAGTCTCATTATAATAATGCAGTGTTGAGGGTAGAGATCAATGAAGACTTATTTCTGGTATCCAGGAACTAACAAAACAGGGGAAGAGTGGAAATGAGCAAAAGTTCATGCACCAGAGCCAATAGGGCTAACATGACATTTATTTCTTCTTGGACAACACTTTGAAACCCTTCTTCTATAATTTATTCTTTTGCCTCTTTGATAGTTAGGAAATGTGAGGCCCTGTAAGATTGAGCCACTTCCTGGATGCCCAGTAAGCTAACTGCTCCCCCAAGGGGAAAAAAAATGTTCCTACAGTGAAAATTATTCAATATTAGGACCAGAGGTGGGAAAATGGAGAGGAAAATAGCTGGTTACCCTTTCCCTTTGTTTATAAATAAGTAAGTCTCTTTATCATTTTGACTAAATCATGTGGGTGAACTAGGAAGAGACAAAATAAACTGTATTATTTATTAAACTAAGCCAAAAACCACATATTATTTTTACTCAGAAAGCCTGGCTAAGAGGGCAGTGTGATACTGAAGGAGTGAGTTAGTGAAGGGTGGACCTCCCCGAAACAAGAACTGCAGTCAGAGGGACTTCACAAAAGCGCCCACAGAAGAAGAGACAGGATCAAACATGTACCAGGGCCAGAGAGTACAAAACATTCTTAGGGCAAACTAGAAGTAAACATTCTGGCCCCCTTCACCTTTCTCCCTATCCATTGTGTCACCCTCAGAGAGGTTGGTGGGGCAAGCACGGCAGAAGAGGAGATAAAGAACTGTCCCCAAGGAGTTGTGCTTGAAGAACCACACCCAGACCCAAGAATCCTTAATCTCTTGGGACTTGATCTCATGACAAGATCTGGATTTAGAGATGATAAGACTTTGGAAGTAATTGTATTTTGCATGTAAGAGGGATGTGAAATGTGTGTCCAGACTGTAACAAATTGTAGTTTCCAAAGATGGATGTAATAAGATCAGCCTTCCAACGTGCTCTTCTGCAATGTCTTCTTGCCATTCCCCATCAGTTTCCCTCGGAATCTGGTCTGATTTTAATGACTTACTTCGCTAACAAAAGGTAGTGGAAGTGATATGATGCATTTGCAGGGCTAAATGATAGGAATCTTTGCAGCTTCCACTCAGATCTCTTACTTGCTCTTGTGAAACTATTTCTGTAAATGCAGCCACCACGCTGAGGGAAGCTCATGAAGAAGGGGGCTCATGAAGAAGGACATGTAGCGCTGCAATTAATAGCCCCACCTAAGCTCCCAGCCAACTGCCAGCAATGTCAGGGATCCCTCTGGAACACCCAGCCCAGTTGAGCTTTCAGATGCCAACACTTGACTACAACTGCATGAGAAACCCCCGGTGAGAACTTTCTAGCTGAACCTCCCATACTGAACCATGAGACGTCATCATAAATGAAGCTAGCATACTTGCACAACTGTAATACTGAGTTTATGGCCCTACAGATGAGGAAACGGTCACAAACTTAATCTACTTTTTCTCTTCCTTTTCTGACATTATAGGTGCCAAAAATAAAAACATTTGTTCTTTTTCCATCTCCTCTCCTCCCACCTTCCTGTCGTAGAATCTTGAATTCTGCCAGTCAGAGACTGTTTTCGCTATCTGTGGCTTCTATTCAACTTTAGATTCTTACATACTATCTCTGTGTTTCTAAGAACTTGTTGAAGAAGAATCTCTTTTGATCAATTCTTTCATCATATAAATTTGCAAAACTCAAGAATGGAGTCGTACAAACTCACTTCTCAGCAGTACAAGTAGAAAAGGAAAGCAGTTCAGTGGAATCAAAGTACATTTGTCCTCAAATATCATGTCCTGAATATGAGGAATTTACACAAGTACTGCAAGAGAGAAAACAAATTCTTTTATACATAGTTACTATTGAATCTCAGCATTGTTTTTACAAAAAAAAAAAAAAAAAGAGAATGGAGGATAGACATTGAAATTTTCATTAGGCAAATGTTTCAAAGGGTATTTTCCATTGTGCATTAGACTTCTGGTCAATCCACAATCAAAGATGTTTGATAAGTATTCAGTTCATTCACGTAGTTTTTGGTGGCATATTACAATAGACAGCACATACGCCAAGCTTGATGAGAAAAGATGCTTTCCTGAAAAATGTCTTGATAAATTGAACATTTCCTTTACTTCTTAAAAAAAAGTCATCTTAACAAAGTGTAGTCTCATTTAGTGAGTTATATAATGGATGGATTTATGGTTTCTCTAAATGTAGGAGGATATTTAGACAACAGATGGAAAAATTGTAAAAGCCATCTGATTTAGAAACTATGACCAGAACCAAAGATGTAATGTCACTGGAAGTATTCTCATGAGGAAATACAGAAAAACTTGGTATCCTCAGCTTTCCAGGAAGTAGTCTATGAATAGAAATTGTCCAAGTTGAACAACTGCTTTCTAACCAAGTTAATAATATCTATTATTTTTGAAGGAATAATGACAAACATAAAATTTTTGTCAATAATGACAATAATGACAAACATTTTGTGACAAATATTTTGTCAATAATGACAAACATAAAATAATGACAAACATAAAATACACTGTAAGTAAGCTACCTTTATACATACAATGAACTAACAAATCATTTGTTAATATAGAATACTATTGTAATTACCTCACTGTTTTTATCTTCAAAATATCTTCCATATTTTTACAACAACAAGCAGAAGATGGGCAATTTTGAAAAGCTTTTTTAAAGAAATGTTCATTGATATTTTGGGATAGCAGTAGAAGTCACATGGTTTTTGCCACTGAAGTTACCTGATTGAGTAGATTTCAGGGGTGGACTTGAATAAATCGCAGATGCTTTTGAGACGAAGTTTCTTGATTTGCAAAATGGTGATGAGGCCACATTTGCTATGAATAATTAATTGAAGTATATAGCATGTTCCAAATCTTTAATCCTTCTCCCCCAGCTGGGTTGGGTGTCTCTCTAGACTTTTCCTCAGGACCCTGTAACCACCAAGGTATAACTTACAGACATTCTCAGTATGCTATCGTCTGCACATGTTCCTCTTAGCTCACAAGTTCCTTGAGGGTAGGGGCTGTATCTTATTCACCATTGTATTCCCAGGGCCTAGCCACATTACCTAAGCCAAATCAGGCTCTTGGAAAATGGTTGGTGAATGAATGAATGAGTCAGACATTCAAGGTTGGCTCATCTCTCTGAATTTGTCTATTATGAATTTGTATATTATGTATGGATAGTACAGATTTTATGGAACATATCCATCATCACAGAAAGTCGTGTTGGACAGTGCTGCTCTAGATGCAATGTTAAACAGTAATCAAACATAGTTTTGAACAAAGAAAATATTTTTACAGAAGTATTGTAAGAATTCCATGCCCTATTTGTTTAAATGATAATTATCTTCTGGGAATGCTGCTCACCCATCTAAATACATTATACAGTATGCAAATCCTACCTGTTTTCCATAAGAAACAATAAATCTTCATTTTATGGTGAGTGGCAGAGGGACTTGTTAGGTTTATAAAGGGCAACATGACCAAGATGATCTAGAACAAGTTGAATTGCAGTGCAAATCTTCTGGTAAATGTGTGTTGAAAGAGTTCCAGCTAATTTTCTGAAAATTGTCCTGTATGTAATTTTAAATCAAGGAGAGGATTGGCCTAAATCTTTAAGGTGCTTTTTTCTTTGAGGTTTTATAATGTTTTAATAGCCATCTGCAGGAGAACTGTATGGTATTCAACTAAGTGAGAGATGCAAAGGTAACAGTACACCAGTCAAAAAGAGATACCAAAATATTTTTCTGGAAGAGGCAGAGATTAAACTTCATATTCAGATGGCTTGTTAGTGTTGATTCCCTTTAAGCAATCAGAAGAAGGTTTCCCCACAGCTGAAAGGACCTGAGGAGATTTGAAACTAATCTGGACTCTTCTTCATTTTCTGAGGACACCGATTGCAGAACAGAGCTCCCTTACCATCTCTTTGTCAGTATCTACATTTCTGTACAAGTCCTTCCCCTGTTGAAATTTAGATGATATTATCTATTCACCACAAACAGTTCATTACTTTCTAAGCATTGAAATAGCAGAGAAAAGATGTTTGTGCCAGCAAATAAAACATTCATTGAGTTTATTTTTCCATCCCAGGCATTGTTGCGCTCCTTTTAACATCCAAATTGTCTGCTAGTTTTGCTGTCCTGGTGTACTTAAAACAAACCTTTATGCACTTTTATCAAAGTATCTCATTACATTTTTGTCACAATTCATTGTGAAAAAAGGTTCTCCATTCAAATACGCACTTTGAGTGACTTGCCTGGTTGCCCTGTCCGATAGACAGCAAGTATTAGTTTTCAGCAGAACCCTTTTTTCTCCAGATATTCTCCAAAATTATGTTGTGGGCTGAATTGTGCCTCCCAATTTTCATCTGTAAAAGCCTTAACTGCCAGTACCTCAGCATGTGACTGTCTCTGGAGAAAGGGCCTTTTAAAAGTGGGGTTATTAGTGTAGCCCTAACAGAATATGACTTGTGTACTGACAAGAAGATGAAGATAGGGCACAAATGCCACACAGAAGGAAAATTACGAGAAGGCAGAAGGAGAAGACAGCCATCCACAAGCCAAAAAGAGGGCTCTTAAAAGACATCAACCCCACAGCACCTTGATCTGTCGCCTTCAAAACTGTGAGATTAATTTCTGTTCTTTGAGCCACCCAGTGTGTGATACTTTGCCATGACAGCCCTGGGAAACTAGTGGGTAGAACAAAGGTGTCAATAAATAGAAGCCTATGTCATTTCTTACTCAGAGTCAAGACTCAGAGTGGAACTGAACTTGTGAGCCCAAATACAAAGTGCAAATTCAAAACATGGGAGCAGTTGAGGATTGTAAATAACTTTATCCACGTTTTCCTTTCTCCTAGAGATGTTTGCTGTCCTGTCCTTGTGACAATGAGAAATCTGTAAGCATAGAAGAAACTTGCCTGAGAGAAGTAGGGGTTCATAAAATTATGTAAGAGAAGCCTGGTTTTATAGGGGAGGTCCTGAGAAATAAGACAAAAAGCTAATTTGTATGGTAGGACTAGTGCAGTACCTGAAAAACTGATGTAGTAATCAGCTTAATGGTTGTGATTTCCAACACTGAATAGGAAGTTTGTTTTTCACAAAACTAAAATAAATAATATGGCTTGGCATGGTGGCTCACACCTGTAATCCCAGCACTTTAGGAGGCTGAGGCGGGATGTCACTTGAAGTCAGGAGTTCGTTGACCAACATGGCAAAACCCCATCTCTGCTAAGAATACAAAAATTAGCCAAGCAAGGTGGTGGGCGCCTGTAATTCCAGATACTCAGGAGGTTGAGGCATGGGAATCGTTTGAACCTAGGAGGCAGAGGTTCAAGTGAGCTGAGGTTACGCTGCTGCACTCCAGACTGGGCAACAGAGCGAGACTGCATCTCCAAAATAAATAAATAAATAAATAAATCATAAAAATAAAATAAATAATATACCAGCATAAAAGAAAGAACTGAGAGTTAAATATCTGAATAGACTCTCCGGCTATTCATACCACGTGAATGAAAAGACCAGGAAAGTTGCATTTTAGCAATAATTTTTGAAAAGAAAATATGCATACAAGATTATTATTTGTTTCTGATTTATTACCTATCTCAGCCTTAGAGACATAATAGAATGAGATAACATTTTGAGGCTTCATCTTTTGAAACAAACTACCCACGTTGACAAACAGTTTATTTCCTCATCATCAAAATATGCCACGTAAACCCAATAGCCTGTTAAACAATGCTTGGCTTATTGGCGTTTGATTTGGAAGAAGATAATAACACTGAAATATAATTTATTAACATATGTAATAATGATTAACATTTATTAAATGATATGCACAGGCTGCCATGATAATTGTGCACCTACAGCCCATTTAATCCCCATCAACATCTTTGAACTTGAATTTGCCCATTCTAAGGATGAGGAAGCTGAGATCCTGAGAAGATAAGTACCTCTTGTTCTACGGCTAGACAGTAGGAAGTGACACCGTCTTCTGAGACAGAATCAAAGATTGTTTTGAGTTTGTTAAGGGCAGTGCAGGGAATGTAGGCTGTTGTTGAGAAGCATGAGTTATCAACAAGAAGTTACTACAGAGCCCCAGGAAGTCCAGCAGAAATTACACGGCTTTAATATTTTGTGGAAAAGTTTATCCAAAAATCTAGAGCCAGAGAAAGGGGAAGAGGAGAGGAAAACAGCTAAGAGGAGAGGAAAAAGCTCGTTCATGAGGGGTTAGAACAGGGTGGAAACTAGCAAGGCAGAAAAGAAGAGCTGGGACAGGGTGAGGAGGAACAGAAAATAAGTCAGGGAATGGAAAATCAGAAAAATGGCTTCCATTTTCACACACAGAGGCATTGTTTGCGAATTGTGAATTTGATATGCTGGATGTGAGAAGATCTGTAGGAGAAAAGAATGTGTAGACATATCAGATAAATAAAAAGCAGGAAAAGACTGATGTGAGAGACAATAGGATATACCCACTCTGCTTCAGAATCTCCCAGCTCTTTGTGAATCTCATGAGTTCTTGCAAGTGATGAGAGACATCAGAACTATTGCATGAAATCCTCAGGGTCAATCTGTAGCCTGAATAAATAAAATGTAAATATAGAGGTGTGTAGTAGGCCTGGTGTGGTGGCTCACGCCTGTAATCCCAGCACTTTGGGAGACCAAGGCAGGTGGATCACCTGAAGTCAGGAGTTCGAGACCAGCCTGGCCAACATGGTGAAACCCTGTCTCTACTAAAAACACAAAAATTAGCCAGGCACAGTGACAGGCACCTGTAGTCCAAGCTACTAGGGAAACTGAGGCAGGAGAATTGCTTAAACCCAGGAGGCAGAGGTTGTAGTGAGCCAAGATTGTGCCACTGCACTCCAGCCTGGGTAACAGAGACCCTGTCTCAAAAAAAAAAAAAAAAAGTGTGTGGTGGCCTTGAGAATGCAAGACTATCTTCTACAAGGAGTGTGATATACCAAGGGCCCCAGCTGCTATTCTTTGAAACTCATCTGATACGGTTTGGCTCTGTGTTCCCCCCCAAATCTCATGTCGAATTGTAATCCCTACATGTCAGGGGAGGGGCCTGATGGAAAGTGACTGATCGTGGGGACAGATTTCCTCCTTGCTGTTCTCATGATAGTGAGTTCTCATGAGATTTTTAAAAAAAATTTCTTTATTTTACTTTAGGTGTATACTATATCTGGCATTTCTCCCCATGTTATCCCTCCCCACCCTCCCATCCCTCCCCACCCTCCATTGTCTCTCCCCTATGCCCCCCAACTGTCTCCTGTGTGTGATGCTCCTCTCCCTGAGTCCACATGTTCTCGTTGTTCAACACCCACCTATGAGTGAGAACATACGGTGCTTGGCTTTCTGTTGTTAGGTCAATTTGCTGAGAATGATGGTTTCCAGATTCATGCAAGTCCCTACAAAGGACATGAACTCATCATTTTTTATGGCTGCATAGTATTCCACGGTGTATATGTGACACATTTTCCATGTCCAGTCTATCATTGATAGGCATTTGGGTTGGTTTCAGGTCTTTGTTATTGTACATAGTGCTGCAATGAACCTACGTGTGCATGTGTCTTTATAGTAGAACAATTTATAGTTCTTTGGGTATATACTCAATAGTGGGATTGCTGGGTCAAATGGAATTTCTATTTCTAGATCCTTGAGAAATCGCCACACTGTCTTCCACAATGGTTGAACTAATTTACATTCCCACAAATTGGTGTAAGAGTGTTCCTATTTCTCCACATCCTCTCCAGCATCTGCTGTCTCCCGATTTTTTAAGGATCGCCATTTTAACTGGTGTGAGATGATATCTCAGTGTGGTTTTGATTTGCATTTTTCTAATGACCAGTGATGATGAGCATTTTTTCATGTTTGTTGGCCTCATGTATGTCTTGTTTTGTAAAGTGTCTGTTCATATCCTTCACCCACTTTTGAATGGAGTTGTTTGTTTTTTTCTTGTATATCTGTTTTAGTTCTTTGTAGATTCTGGATATTAGCCCTTTGTCAGATGGGTAGATAGAAAAAATTTTTTCCCATTCTGTTGATTGCCAATTCACTCTAACAATGGTTTCTTTTGCTGTACAGAAGCTCTGGAGTTTAATTAGATCACATCTGTCTATCCTGGCTTTTATTGCCATTGCTTTTGGTGTTTTAGTCATGAAGTCCTTGCCTATGCCTATGTCCTGGATGGTTTTGCCTACGTTTTCTTCTAGTGTTTTTATAGTATTAGATTTTATGTTTAAAATCTTTGATCCATCTGGAGTTAATTTTAGTGTAAGGTGACAGGTAGGGTTCCACTTTCTGCTTTCTGCACATTGCTAGCCAGTTTCCCAACACCATTTATTAAATATGGAAATTTTTTCCATGTTTAATATTTCCCCATTGCTTGTCTTTGCTGGGTTTGTCAAAGATCGGATGGCTGTAGATGTGTGGTGTTTCTTCTGTGGTCTCTGTTCTGTTCCATTGGTCTGTGTCTCTGTTTTGGTACCAGTACCATGCTGTTTTGATTACTGTAGCCTTGTAGTATAGCTTGAAGTCTGGTAGTGTGATGCCTCCAGCTTTGTTCTTTTTGCTTAGAATTGTCTTGGCTATGCAGGGTCTCTTGTGATTTCATATGATATTTAAAGTGGTTTTTTCCAGTTCTGTGAAGAAGGTCATTGGTAGCTTGATGGTGATAGCATTGAATCTATAGATTATTTGGGGCAGTATGGCCATTTTCACTATATTGATTCTTCCTAACCATGAGCATGGAATATTTCTCCATCTGTTTGTGTCCTCTCTTATTTTATTGAGCAGTGGTTTGTAGTTCTCCTTGAAGAGGTCCTTTACATCCTTTGTTAGTTGTATTCATAGGTATTTTATTTTCTTTGTAGCAATTGTGAATGGGTGTTCGCTCTTGATTTGGCTCTCTGTTTGTCTGTTATTGGTATATAGGAATGCTTATTATTTTTGCACATTGATTTTGTATCCTGAGACTTTGCTGAAGTTGCTTATCAGTTTGAGAACATTTTGGGCTGAGACGATGAGGTCTTCTAGATACACAAACATGTCATCTGCAAATAGAGACAGTTTGACTTCCTCCTTTCCTATTTTAATACGCTTTATTTCTTTTTCTTTCCTGATTGCTCTGGCTAGAACTTCCAATACCATGTTGAACAGGAGTGGTGGGAGAGGGCATCCTTGTCTAGTGCCTGATTTCAAAGGGAATTCTTCCAGCTTTTGTCCATTCAGTATGATATTGGCTGTAGGTTTGTTATATATAGCTTTTATCATTTTATGATACGTTCCATCAATACCTAGTTTATTGAGAGTTTTTAGCATGAAGCACTGTTGAATTTTATCAAAGGCCTTCTCTGCATCTATTGAGATAATCATGTGGTTTTTGTCTTTGGTTCCGTTTATGTGATGGATTACATTTATGGATTTGCATATGTTGAACCAGGCTTGTAGCCCCGGGATGAAGCCTACTTGGTTGTGATGGATAAGCTTGTTGATGTGCTGTTGCAATCTGTTTGCCAGTGTTTTATTGAAGATTTTTGCATCGATGTTCATCATGGATATTGGCCCGAAGTTTTCTTTTTTAGTTGAGTCTCTGCCTGGTTTTGGTATCAGGATGATGTTGGTCTCATAAAATGAGTTAGGGAGGATTCCCTTATTTTGTATTGTTTGATACAGTTTCAGAAGGAATGGAACCAGCTCCTTTTTGTACATCTGGTAGAATTTGGCTGTGAACCTGTCTGGACCTGGACTTTTTTTGGTTGGTAGGCTATTGATTGCTGCCTCTACTTCAGCCCTTGTTGTTGGTCTATTCAGGGTTTCAGCTTCCTTCTGGTTTAGTTTTGGCAGAGTACAGGTACCTAGGAATTTATCCATTTATTCCTGGTTTACTGGTTTATGTGAGTAGAGCTATTTTTAGTAATCTCTGATGGTAGTTTGTATTTCTGTGGGATCAGTGGTGATATCCCCTTTATCCTTTTTTATTGCATCTATTTGATTCTTCTCCTTTTTCTTTTTTATTAATCTGGCTAGCAGTCTATTTTGTTGATCTTTTCAAAAAACCAGCTCCTGCATTTATTGATTTTTTTGAAGGGTTTTTTTGTGTGTCTATCTCCTTCAGTTCTGCTCTGATCTTAGTTATCTCTTGTCTTCTGCTAGCTTTTGAGATTTTTTGATCTTGCTCCTCTAGTTCTTTCAATTTTAATGATAGGGTGTTGATTTTAAATCTTTCCTCTCTTCTCTTGTGGGCATTTATTGCTATAAATTTCCCTCTCGATACTGCTTTAAATGTGTCCCAGATTTTCTGATAAGTTGTGTCTTCATTCTTGTTGGTTTCAAAGAACATGTTTATTTCTGCCTTCATTTCATTGTTTATCCAGTCAACTTTCAGAAGAAAGTTGTTCAGTTTCCAAGTGGTTGTGGGGGTTTGAGTGTGTTTCTTGATCCTGAGTTCTAGTCTGATTGCACTGTGGTCTGATAGACTGTTTGTTATGATTTCTGTTCTTTTGCATTTGCTGAGGAGTGATTTGCTTCCAATGATGTGGTCAATTTTAGAGTAAGTGCAACGTGGTGCTGAGAAAAATGTATATTCTGTGGATTTGGGGTGAAGCATTCTGTATATGTCTATTAGATCCGCTTGGTCCTGTTGTGCATTCAAGTCCTGGATATCCTTGTTAATTTTCTGTCTCATTGATCTGTCTAATATTGACAGTGGAGTATTGAAGTCTCCCACTATTATTGTGTGGGAGTCTAAATCTCATTTTAGGTCATTAAGAACTTCCTTTATGTATCTGGGTGCTCCTGCATTGGGGGTGTATATATTTAGGACAGTTAGTGCTTCCTGTTGGATTGTTCCTTTTACCATTATGTAATGTACTTCTTTGTCTGTTTTGATCTTTGTTGGTTTGAAGTCCATTTTACCAGAGACTAGGATTGCAACCTCTGGTTTTTTTTGTTCTCCATTTGCTTGGTAAATCTTCCATCCCTTTATTTTGAGTCTATGTGTGTCTTTGTATGTGAGATGGCATTTCTTGAATACAGCACACCAATGGGTTCTGACTTTTTATCCAGTTTGCCAGTCTGTGTCTTTTGACTGGGGCATTTAGGCCACTTTCATTCAATGTTAATATTGTTATGTGTGAATTTGATCCTGCCATTTTGTTGCTGGCTGGTTTTCTTTCTCATTAGTTGACTCATTTTCTTCATTGCATTTTTGGTCTTTGCCAACTGGTTTGCTTTTGCACTGACTGGTACTTGTTCCTTTCCATGCTTAGTGTTTTCTTCAGGAGCTCTTGTAGGGCAGGTCTGGTGGTGACAAAATCTCTAAATAATTGCTTATTCATAAAGGATTTTATTTCTCCTTCAGTTACTAAGCTTAGTTTGGCTGGATATGAGATTCTGGGTTGAAAGTTCTTTTCTTTAAGGATGTTGAATATTGGCCCCCACTCTATTCTGGCTCGTAGGGTTTCTGCCGAGAGATCTGCTGTGATTCTGATTGGCTTCCCTTTGTGGGTGACCTGACCTTTCTCTCTGGTTGCCTTTAGCATTTTTTCTTTCATTTTGACACTGGTGAATCTGACAATTATGTGCCTTGGGGTTGCTCTTCTTGAGGAATATCTTTGTGGAGTTCTCTGTATTTCTTGAATTTGAAATTTGGACTGCCTTGCTAGGCTTGAGAAGTTCTCCTGGATAATATTTTGGAGTGTGTTTTCCAGTTTGGATTCATTCTCCCTGTCATATTCAGGTACACTGATCAAGCATAGATTAGGTTTTTTCACATAATCCCATATTTCTTGGAGGCTTTGTTCATTTCTTTTCACTCTTTTTTCTCTTGTATTGCCTTCTCTTTTTATTTCATTGAGTTGATCTTCAATCTCTGATATCCTTTCTTCTGCTTGATCGATTCAGCTATTGAAACTTGTGTTTGCTTCACGTAGTTCTCATGGTGTGTTCTTCAACTCCATCAAGTCATTTATGTTCTTCCCAAAGCTGGTTATTCTAGTTAGCATTTCGTCTAACATTTTTTCAAGGTTTTTGGTTTCTTTGCATTGAGGTAGAATGTGTTCCTTTAGCTATGAGAAGTTTTTTATTATCCACCTTCTGAATCCTCTTTTCAATTCTTCGCACCCCTTTTTGGTCAAGTTGTGATCCTGTGTTGTTGAGGAGTTGTGATCCCTTGAAGGAGAAGAGGTCTTCTGGTCTCTGATGCTTTCACCTTTTTTGTGCTGTGTTTTCCCCATCTTTGTGGATTTACCTGGCTGTAGTGTCAGAGAGCTGCTTGATGAGGTCACTTGTCTGCCTGTGGGGGTGCTACTGGGTTTCTAGGGACTCCTTCAGATTATTAGGGAAGCTTCCTGTGTCCTTTTTGTTTATGCTGGGAGATTAGGCCCGCCTCTTCCACTGACCTGTAGGTGCTGCTGGGTTGTCAAGAATGCTGTCCCTTTGTTACATAGGCTTCCTGTGTTTTTTGTTAAAATTGTAGCCCAGTCCCACCCCTCTAGTGGTGGGTTGTGCCCTTCCTCCACTGGGCTGGATCATTCTGGGTTCACCTCAGACTGTGGCACTGGCTGCGAAACCCACTAGAGTCAGAGCTTCAGCCCCCTGGGGTTTGTGGGGGACATTAGGGACCTGCCCAGCCGCACCCAGCAGTCTTCCCCTTTCAGCTTTCTCTCTCTCAGGTCATGTGGTAGGGGTCATCCAGCTGCTCCCACTTACAGCTCCCTCTCTCTCCAGGTGGTGGGAGGGGCGATAGCTCAGTCTGCAGACTCTTATTCAACTCTGCACTTGTAATTCCTGGCTCTTGACTGGCAAAGATCCCCTGTTCTGTGTATTGCTGAGGCTTTGGGTGCTGTATCTGAACTGGAGTGCCAGAGGTGGAGACTCTGACTCACTAGTCAGATCTACTTTCTGGGTGAAGCAGCACCCCTCCCCACCTCGGTCTGCCCTGAGTGGGCTTTGCTCACCCTCGGACCAGACCCATTGAAAATGTACCTGGTACCTCGGTTGGAGCTAGGAGATCTCTGGGTTTCTGCAACTCTCTCACTGGCTGTTGTGTGCTGGAGTTGTGTCTAATCCGCCATCTTGGATCCTCCCCCATGAGATTTGATAGTTTAAAAATGTGTGGCACCTCTCTGTTCACACACTGTCTCTCTCCTGCTGCCATGTGAAGAAGGCACTTGCTTCCCATTTGCCTTCCACCATGACTGCAAGTTTCCTGAGGCTTTGCATGCGTGCTTTCTCTTAAACCTGTGGAACTGTGAATCAATTAAACCTCTTTTCATAAATTACCCAGTGTCAGGTAGTTCTTTATAGCGATGTGAGAACAGACTAAGGTACACACTGTGCATGGAGTTGATCACAGTGGAGATACTAAGGCAGGCCCATTCCTGGGAGATGGATCTCCTTTGCGGACCTTTGGATCAAGGACCCCTCAATGCCTACCCTGCATGCTAGGACACTGCCAACCAATCTCCCTCACTCCTTCACTACAGGTCAGACTTGCTTTGGAATGTCATGGCTCTCCCAGGCTGCCCCACCCTCTCCCTGTTTCCTTTCCTTGCGGGGTGTTGCCCCTAATAAAAATCCTTGTGTTTAATTCCATCTCGGCAGCTGAAACTCCAAGGACCCAAACTACCACAAAGTATATTAATATTTTTCAAACGTGTATGAATGCTGATATAATAAACACAAACATGTAAAAGTGTTACTGAATTCATAAGCAGTTTGTTGTTACATATTTATATTTATATCTCAAGGGTCTGCACTCCTTTAAATTCTCCTGCTATCACTCTCTTCCAGACTGCCATCATCTTTCACCAAGATTACTGATCACTCCTCAGGGTCTCCCTGAATGTATTCTTGCTCCCTTCCAATCCATTCTCCACATGGTAGCCAGGCAATACCTTCTAAATGCAAATTTTTAACACAAAAAAATTCTACCAACTCTTATAACAAATGAGCAAGACCTGATAGTGTGAAAATATTAAGCAATTTAATTCCTTCTCCCATGGACCTTCGAACCTGCATTTCTGGACTTACTCTTTTCTCCATTCCTGGATGAAATCTCAGGCATGTCTTACTGGTTTTCTGAATACTCTAGAAATAAACACATAGGCCCTTTTGTTTGGCATGTAAAAATCCAGTTCTGGTGCCAGGTGTGGTGGCTAATCTCTGTAATCCCAGCACGTTGGGAGGCTGAGGCAGGTGGATCACCTGAGGTCAGGAGTTCGAGACCAGCCTGACCAACATGGAGAATTCCCATCTCTATGAAAAATACAAAATAAGCCAGCTGTGGTGGTGCATGCCTGCAGTCCCAGCTACTCAGGAGGCTGAGACAGGAGAATCACTTGAACCTGGGGGTCGGAGGTTGCAGTGAGCTGAGATTGCACCACTGCACTCCAGCCTGGGTGACAGAGTGAGACCCCATCTCAAAAAATAACAACAAAAAAAGAGGCTTGAGGAAGCCTGTTTTCCCCTCTGCCACATAAGGACACTTAGAGGTGCTATCTATGAGACACAGGTCCTTACCAGACTGCCAGTACTTTGGTCTTGAATTTCCCAGCCTTCAGAACTGTGAGTTTCATTTGTAAACTAGAGTCTAAGGTATTTTGTTATAGCAGACTGAATGGAGTAAGGTGCCGGGCTAAGTTCTGCTCATTTTTAAGTCATGAAGATATCACTTTCCACAGGGAAGACTGCCCTCTACTTCTTCATCCTAACCCTTACTCAATGGTAATCATGTATTAATTTTGGGAATCATTATTTAATATTTAATGTTTTTCTCTCCCATTATACTACAATCGCCACAAGGACAGAGAATATACTTGTTTTGTTGGTATCCTAATGCCTGGTCCCATAATGATCACTCAATAAATATTTGATATGATAAATGAATAGGAAAACGTGTTTTCTCTTTCTTTCTTTTTTTTTTTTTTGAGACGGAATTTCGCTCTTGTGGCCCAGGTGGAAGTGCAATGGCAGAAACTCAGCTCACTGCAACCTCAGCCTCCAGAGTAGCCGGGATTACAGACTTGCATCACCACACCTGGCTAATTTTGTATTTTTTGTAGAGATAGGGTTTCTCCATGTTGGTCAGGCTGGTCTTGAACTCCCGACCTCAGGTGATCCACCTGCCTCGGCCTACCAAAGTGCTGGGATTATAGGCGTGAGCTACTGCGCCCAGCCAGAAAAATGTTTTCTTAGTGGATACTAAAAAGTATAACAACTATCACAAAAGTTGATGTTAAAAATGGGACCTTTTGTTAATAAAAACAAAAACTGTTAGGAAAACCTGTTTTAGTTTCTTAAAATAGTGACACTAGAACCAAATGTGAGCTTTCAGATGTTACTTGTCCCCCAAGTACAAGCCTAAACATGTTATTTAAAGGAAGGATTTACTAAGAAAAACTTCATAACATAAATAGAGGCAACATCCAAAATGTCAGGTGGAATTGTCTGTTTCTCAAGTACCAATCGTTGCTCTAAATAATAGTTTCTCAGGAAGAAAACATAGAGGAAAGAATAGTGTGTGTTCCTTGTATTTTATTTAGGAAAATGAAAAAGAAATGGCAAATGAGTACCAAAAAAAAAAAAAAAATGCAAACCTAGCATGAGCATTTTCCTCTGGAATGAGTTTAGTGATTGAAGAGAAAGCTCCAGGTAGGATAGTTTTCTCTTGCCTGGACTGAGGACCTGCAAGGTGCAGCAAGAGAAGATGGAAATCTGGACTTGAATGTGATACATCCTATGGTTAAATATGGACAATTAACTTAATTTTTCTCATAATATGATGTAGGCCAAGCTCTTTAGCCAAAATTTGCAACTCTGTATGGTGAGACCTTCTTCCCTTGATTCCAATCTTGCTCTGATAGTCACTTTGTCCCAGGATCTGCTCAACTCCTGACTTCTTGGGTTCTGACTCCTGGTCAAAGTGCTATGCTTGGAACTCAACCTTAATGAAAAATTTCTCCAAGAGCAAGGGTTGTAATTACTCTGGTTTTTCCAGTTCTTAAAGCACATTTTTCCCAGATCTTCAATCCTAGCACCAGATGCCGAGGCCTGACTCCACAAAGAGCAGTTGGTCCGGGTTCCATGCCAAAAAGAGTCACAGTTCCCAAAATATCTTGAGCCTTTGTCAGATTTATATATTTGTCAGATTTATTATAACCTATGATTTGCTGGGAGAAGAGTGAGGTGAATGAGAACCCAGAGGACCAACAAAAATTCAAGGCTGTCAATACTAATGAAAGTTTGAATGTCATGGGGCGTGTGCCAAACTTGGTGCCCTTAGGAAGTACTGAGGCCACACCTCAGATATCTTGGTTGGCATCAAGAAGCTTAAGCAACAACAAGTGAATTAAATTCTTTCCTTAATTCTGTGCCAGAAATTTTTTTAAATTTAACTTAATTTTTTAAATTGCATTTTAGGTTTTGGGGTACATGTGAAGAACATGCAAGATTGTTGCATAGGTACACACATGGCAGTGTGATTTGCTGCCTTCCTCCCCGTCACCTATATCTGGCATTTCTCCCCATGCTATCTCTCCCCAACTCCCCACCCCCCACTGTCCCTCCCCTTTTTCCTCCCAACAGACCCCAGTGTGAGATGCTCCCCTCCCTGTGTCCATGTGTTCACATTGTTCAACACCCACCTATGAGTAAGAACATGCAGTGTTTGATTTTCTGTTGTTGTGTCAGTTTGCTGAGAATGATGGTTTCCAGATTCATCCATGTCCCTACAAAGGACAATCATCATTTTTGATGGCTGCATAATATTCCATGGTGTATATGTGCCACATTTTCCCTGTCCAGTCTATCATCGATGGGCATTTGGGTTGGTTCCAGGTCTTTGCTATTGTAAATGGTGCTACAGTGAACATTCATGTACATGTGTCCTTATAGTAGAATGATTTATAATCCTTTGGCTATATATCCAGTAATGGGATTGCTGGTCAAATGGAATTTCTATTTCTAGGTCCTTGGGGAATCACCACATTGTCTTCCACAATGGTTGAACCCATTTACACTCCCACTAACAGTGTAAAAATATTCCTATTTCTCCACATCCTCTCCATTTTATTTATATATACTGATTATATTTTTAATACTTAGTAATCTTTATTTTCCAGAGTAAACTAGGAAGTAGACAATTTTAAAATTGGCATATATTAACATTGTATAGTAGATTAGACAATGTACAAGTATAGGACCTCCCAACATTCAGAGGGATGTGTTTCCTCATAGTACAATTTCTCAGTGTGGTAGACAAAAATAATATTTATTAACAGAACAAAATATCTTTAGTCTCTCCATAAAAATAAGGGTCAAAAGTATATAAAGTTGATTTAGCTATGTTTGGTAATTAATGTTTTAGTATTGTACCTTATTTATAAATTATCTAGATGTATAATGCAAATCTTTTAGTTAGCTTAACTTTAAGGTTAAAAATTACCAAAAGTATTTTGAAAACTATTATTAGGCAGATTTACTGTAAAAAATTATTATTGAAATAATGTTTTTAATAAGAATAACAACTTAATTAGAATCAAATCCATAAGCTTTCAGATTTTAAATATCTGGCAAACATAATATTAGCTTATTTGACTAGAACTCAATCAGAATAGAAATCTATGTTTGTTTTATATTCAATAGTGATAGCTCTGAAGATATAGTTGTTTTATTACACCAAAAATATTAAATCGATCTTATTTAACTATGTTTTATCTAAATTGTGTTAACTTGAAAAACATTTGTATCAGTTCCTACATTTCTAGGAGTTTGGGGAATATTTATTTACAAATGCTTATTTTTTTTCCACACTAATTTAGAATACAGCAATTTTAGAGGATTTTATCAATGAATTTTGCATTGCTATCTGGAGTTAAGAAAATATTACGTATATATATAAAACATACATTAATAGTCATAAAACACAAATAGAGATCTATAGCTTTCATCCTAAAATTTTAGCCATAAATCAGGCATGCATATTCTCATGGTTAATTTTAGACACTTACTTGATTGGGTTAAGAGACACATAGGTGGTAAAGCACAATTTCAGCATTTCTACTCATTTGATTACAAGTTCTCAGCATCAAAAATAGTTAACAAAGTAACAATTTCTAGGACTTCTATGGGAGAGGATGGAAGGTCTTTTGAACTTTGTAACACTGTCAACTGAAGAATGATGAGGTTCATAACTTTGGAAAGGAGATATTTCTTTATTTTTATTTATTTATTTCTTTATTTATTTTGAGAAGATGTTTCACTCTTGTTGTCCAGGCTGGAGTACAACGGTGTGATTTTGGCTCACTGCAACCCCCGACCATGTTGACCAGGCTGTTCTCTCAAACTCCTGAACTCAGGTGATCCACCCACTTTGGCTTCCCAAATTGCTGGGATTACAGGCATGAGCCACTGCACCCAGTGAGAATTCTATTTCCTATAAAGGGTTGCAGGCTGCAGGGTAGTCCTTCTAACCAGCTGGGAAGTATAGACTCCAGCCAGAAACCAGAAGCAGACACTTCAAGGGAGAGGTAAAGGAAACAGTAATGTATGCTGAGTGGCATGGCCAAATACACATATTTAATAAGCTCTAGGAGGAGTTATGAATATTTATGAAAAGAGAAGTGTGTGCAATCACAGTTGAGTTTGTTGCTCCTTCATGGGTCCCATGTTCAAATAATGGCAGTGTTAGCATTATCCCAGGGTGAAGTTTTCAGCCCTCTGTCATTAAAAGGTGAAGCAGAGGACATGAAAACTTGCTCTGTGCATCCTCTGCATACTGGCCAGAACCTCTTTGTCATGGGTAGTCTCATATCAGGCAAGAAAGGAGAGGCAGCTTCAGGCAGTTGGTTGATATCAGTGGTGGAGTCTTTTGAAAGGGCTGGTTTCTCTTCAGTCCTGTGGTGAGATGTCTGTTCAGATTTGTGTGCATCTTTAATTGGGCTGTTTTACTTAGTTTTAAGTTTTTTTGTACATTGAAAACAAATTCTCAGATCTGTATTTTGCAAATAGTTCCTTTCAGTATGTGGCTTGTCTTTTCATTCTCTTAACAAGGTCTTTTCCAGAGTATAAGCTTTTAATATTTAAAAAATACACTTAATTATTTGTTCTGTGTGTATTGTATTTAACAAACAACTTTGTGTTGTTTGTTAAAATTCATTACCAAACCCAAGGGCACATAGCCTTTATTCTATATTTTCTTCTAGAAATTGTACAGTTTTGCATTTTTAGTGTAAGGATGATTTTGAGTGATTATTTGTATAAGTTGTAAAGTTTTCATCTACATTCATTTCATTCCAGATGGTTTCCAATGAATCATTCCTTCCCTACTTTTGGGAAAGACACAGGATAGTGGGTTGTGTTAGAGTAGGTAGATAGCTAGACAGGAATATGATGGGAAGGCTCACCTGGAGGGACCATCCGAAATTTATATATTAGTAGCGTCTCTAATGCTGGAGTGGATGGGCACTTGTCAGTTGTGGGTAGGAGGAAGAAGAGTACTTATGCAGAAAGAAACACCTTAGAACTCCTCTTAGGATGCCCCAATCATCATTCATTCTACAGTTAAAATGTCAGAAAATTGCTAGCTACATGCTGATAAGAAGGACAAAGGGGACATCCTTAAGAGAAACCTGGCACCATAAGTACCGATTAGGGCAGAGAAGGAAATTCAAAAGAGATAGGCAGGCACAGGAGGTACAGACGTGACCACCGTAGGGCCTTCCTGGGAGGCAGGAAGAAGCCAGCCCCGACAGTGGATTTGGATTGATCTCCACACATGTGCCTTAACCAACAGGAGGTCTCACAAGCCAAAGAGGGGCAAGTTGGGGACCTAAGGTAGGAGCAGAAAAACCAGATGAAGAAAAGAGGTGGAGACTAGAGACAGAGGGAGGAATGTGAAGTCCAAAACTCCCTGCACAGGACTTTTAGGCTGTTTTCCTGCACGATCAGCCTTGGAGCCTAACTATTTTTTTACAATAAGCTCTTTACACTGTATTTATTTTCAATGAAGTTATCTGCCATCTTTGTATTGCCTCTTGGCGAAAATCTTTCTTCCAAGTTAGACAAGAACTGGAACATCAGCTCTTTCCAGTAATAGCTCCATTTCAGTTCGTCTTTCCAGAACTGTGGATGCTGAATAACTGGCACTCTGACTTTAAGGGGTGCAGAAGGAGGCCAGTAGGGGGCGCCAGCCATCACACTGGGAGCAAGATGGCCCTGCAGTGTCCCCAGCTGCCAGCAGGGGGCGTGCAACCACTACACTGTGAGCCAGAGAGCCCTACAGTGCCCTGAGAAGCCAACAAGAGGCACATGGGCACCACATCATGAGCAAGAGGACCCTGCAGTTCTCTGGTTGCCAGCACAGGGGCGCTGCCATAAAACTACAAGCAAGAGGGTCTTGCAGTGCCCCCAGCATCCAGCAGGGGGCGTGCTGCCACTACACCTCGAGTAAGAGGGCTCAGCAGCACAGGCACCACACCGTGAGCAAGAGGAGGCGGCATTGCCCTGGTTGGTAGCAGGGGGCACATTGCCACTACACTGTGAGCAAGCGGGTCCTGCAGTGCCCGGCCACCAGGAGGGGGCACCCAAGCCCACCTTTTCAGATTCCTGAGGCTCTGCCGCCTATGTGCATCACGTCACAGCGGTCTGCAGAGTTGCATTCTCCTCAGTATAGACCTGGGGGGCACTTCGAGGGTAGAGCTGCGTCCTCCTCAGCACAGTCCCTGGGGCTTGGGTCTTATTGTAAGAGAGCCTTTCAGTGGCCCTAGCCACCAGAAAGGGGTGGGGGCACATCACCGTGAGCAAGAGGGCCCTTCCCTGCCCAGCTGCCAGCAGGGGGCGCCTGAGCCCGTCTTTTCAGATGGTGTCACGGTGCTGGCGTGCATTGCATCACCGCAGTCTGCCCAGCTGCATTCTCGTCAGTGCAGACCTGGGGGCACTGCTAGTGTGGAGCTGCGTTCTCCCGAGCACAGACATAGTGGGCACAGCCTCAGTTTGGGACAACTTTGGGCTGCGTCCACGGTGAATAAAATCCTTCCTGTTTGCAGCCCAACTGCTTAGGGTCAAAGACTAGTAACAAGATCTCGGTTTGGAAAACTAGACACCAAAAGTCCCTCTGAATCCTGTGCACCGAGGTTCTCTTGACCCAAGGCCAGGTGGCTGCAGTGAGAGGTGCACACCGCAACCTCAGAACACAAATAGAGCGTTCCTAAGGCAGATATGACATCTGAAATGCGAATACAACACCCGCAGTGCTCATGTAGAAAACAGCTGTGATGCTAATGCAAGGCCTCAGTCCACAAATGTTACTATAAAATCCACACGCCCAGTCGATACAGCACTTCGAATCATCAACACTGACATGTCAGTGCAAACGTAGAAACTAACGTATGCTTAGGGCTTAGGGTGAGGATTAGGGCTAGGGGTTAGGGTTAGAGTTAGGGGTTACCGGTTAGGGGTTAGGATGTAAGGGTTAGAAGAATTTTAGGCAAAATAAGTTTAAACAGTTTATTTGAGCAAAGGAGTGATTCATGAATCACATCTGAAGCACCAGAACAGAAAACAGGGCTTGGGGCTTTCAGCTCTTAGTGGTGGCAACTAAGTGAGATTTCTCCTTGGCTGTAGCTAGGCAACTGCCTGTTGTGGGGATGGTTCACTCAGCAGCCCTAGTCATACAGCCAACTGGTGACTGGACTTTTTGTTATTGACTGGTTGGTTTGTTATGTTTTTAAGTCAGTTTAAATGCCTCCAAGTTCGGTTTCCGTTTGCTTAGGCAAGACCTCAGGCTAACGGCTTCCTCCTTTTCTGCTTTAACATGTCAAAACCATAATTCATTTTTGTTGTTATTCAGAAAGTCGGTTTAATTGGCAACCTATTTGTGATGATGCATAAAATAATGTCTGTTAATCATTAGCATCTTAGATTAGATGAACTATGTTAACTCTATTAAGCTTTGTTGTTAAACCATAACAGCAGTTGAGTTTCTTTTTTTTTCTCCTGGGCTTTAACCATTTAAAATACACTCAAGCATCTCCTAATGATGTGGATTATTTCTGAGAAATTTGTCTTTAGTGATTTCATCTTTGTCCAAACACCACAGAGTGTACTTTGAAAACCTAGATGGTGTAGCCCACTGCACATGTAAGTTATATGGTAGAGCCTATTGCTCCCAGGCTACAAACCTGTATAGCATGTCTCTGTACTGAGTGCTGTAGTCAACTGTCACATCATGGTGACTGTGGATTGTGATCCCAAAATGTCTGAGTCAGGTCTCAGCCAATTTAGAATGCTTATTTTGCCAAGGTTAAGGACATGCTCATGACACAGCCTCAGGAGGTCCTGATAATATGGGCCCAAGGTGGTCAGGGTAGAGCATGTTTTTATACATTTTAGAGAGACAGGAGACACCAATCAATATGTGTAAGATGTACCGTCCTTTGGTTCAGTAAGGTGGAACAACTAGAAGTAGGAAATAGGGGTGCTTCTAGGTCAGAAGTAGATAAAACAAAAGGTTGCATTCTTTTGAATCCTTGATCAACCTTCCTCTGAATACAATTTAGTCTAGTTCAGTGAATTTGCATTTTTACATATCAGTAGGGCAGAGGAATGGTGTGATCTTGGCCTAACACAACCTCTGCCTCCCGGGTTCAAGTGATTGTCTTGCCTCAGCCTCCCGAGTAGCTGGGATTACAGGCATGCACCACCACACCTGAGTAATTTGTGTATTTTTGGTAGAGATGGGCATCCACCATGCCCAGCCTACTATCAGTATATTTGCTGTGGCTGAGTATCTGTTCAGATACTTACCCAGTTTTAAAATCACATATGTATTTTGTAAATATCTTCTCACATCTGTCTTATCTTTTTGTTTTCTGAATATACTTTTTCACAATAGAATACTTAGTTTTATAAAGTCGGTGTTATCAATATTTTCATGAATTGGCGTTTGACGTTGTGTGTTAAAACTCAACACCAAACCCAATGTCATATAGATTTTCTTTTAGATTTTTTATAGTTTTGCATTTCAAATTATAGTCTCTGGACTATTTTGAGTAGGTTTTTGTTTTTATTTTGTGTATATATTCATTTCATTCTACATGGCTTCCACAGTCTTCCATCACCATTTTTGGGAGGGAGATGGCTACAGTGGGCTTCATTTTCTTTTGAATTTGCAAAATTATTACATTGAATAAACTGAATATTGAATTTTATAGGTATTTCAGGACAGCCAGACGGTGGTGCAAATCTGCCAAGAAACTGAGCAAGAGTGTCTGTGCTGAGCTCTGGCGACACCAGAGGGCGCACGAACCCACCCCTGACCAACTTCCCTCTGAGGTGCCAGAAGCAGCAAGGAACTTCAACTTCTTCAGGGCAGCATGAGGGTCGTGCCAACTAAGTCTTGTTCATGGGTGAGTAAAAAGCTTCCTTTCCACGGCCTTGAGTGCAGAGAATAGAGTCTTTAGAGTACTCAGCAAAGGAAGAAATTCATCTAGAAAAATGAAATCCCCAAATCCCATCATTACGACTACACCCTGATATCATTGTCAGCGTCGCAGACACAGTGGCTGCTAAGATATGTTCTCACAGTGGGCCTAATATAATGATCACAGTATGCCCTAACATTACTATGATATCCATACCCTGGCCTAACACCAATATAATATCCACACCATACTCTAATGCTAATCCGATATCCACAGCGTTGCTTCTAACACCAATGTAACACTATCCACACGGTGACCTAATGCTAATGTACTATCTGCTCTGTTCTCCAATACCAATACAATATGTACACCATGCCTTAACACTAGTATCCACACCGTGCCGTAATACTGATGTATCCACACAGTAGCCTCTAATACTACTAAATATAATATCTACTAAGTGGAGTCTGTTGACATTGAGACTTCAATAAGTGTTCACAGCTTTGGATGAAGCATAGCTGGTGAAGTGTGTATTAAAGTTCTTCGTTAGTTTTTAGATTGGATTGTCTTTGTTGCTGAGTTGTAAAAGTTGTCTATACATTCTGGATAACAGACGCTTAGGAAGTATCTGCTCTGCAGATTTTTTCTTCCATTCTGTGGGTTACTGGAACATAATAAGAGTTTATGTGTGGTCTCTGCCCCAGAGTCCTGAGGCAGAGCGCTAAGCCTTTGTAACGTATGAAGTGATGTGTCTTTTGTATGCTAATGAGATAACTGATGGCTGGAGGCACCTGACAGCCTCAGTGGGGCTGGTTGCCAAAGAAACCAACCTTGTCATTAGAGGATTTGAAATTTCAGCCTCCCTCCCGTCTCTGTGAATGTCAGAGTTGCTGATGCTTGATTTGAATACCAAAAGGCACTGTTGGGAACATGCTAACACAGTGGTCCACAAGCTTTTTGGCACAAGGGACTGGTTTTGTGGAAGACAGTTTTTCTATAGCCCGGGGTGGGGTGCATGGATTTGGGATGATTCAAATACATTACATTTATTGTATATTTATTATTATTAATTACACTGTAATATGTAATGAAATAATGATTTCAGATTGTCTTCCTGCAACTGGACGGTCCTATCTGGGAGTGATGAGAGACAGTGACAGACCATCAGATATTAGATTCTCATAAGGAGCATGCAGCCCAGATCCCCCGCATGCGCAGTTCACAATAGGGCTCATGCTTCTGTGAGAATCTAATGCCACTGCTGATCTGACAGGAGGCGGAGATCAAGCGGTGATGCACATGATGGGGTGTGGCTATAAACACAGGTGACACAATGCTTGCCTTTCCTCCTTTCACCTCCTGCTGTATGGTCCAGTTCCTGAGAGGCTGCAGACTGGTACCATTCTGTGAGCTGGGGGTTGGGGACTCCTGCTCTAACAGACCAGGTCCCTGTCCTCCTGCAGAAAGTCCAAGATGATAAGCATGGCAACATTTTGGTGAAGTTAGAAAAAAGCATCATTGCAAGCCGAGCACAGTGACTCATGCTTGTAATCCCAGCACTTTGCGAGGCCGAGGTGGGCAGATCATGAGGTCAGGAGTTTGAGACCAGCCTGGCCAACATGGTGAAACCCTGTCTCTACTGAAATGCAACTATTAGCCAGGTGTGATAGCATGTAATCCCAGCTACTCAGGAGGCTGAGGAAGGAGAATCACTTGAACCCGGGAGGTGGAGGTTGCAGTAAGCCAAGATCATGCCACTGTACTCCAGTCTATGCTACAGAGCAAGATTCCATCTCAGAAAAAAAAAAAAAAAAAAAAGAAAGAAAGAAAGGAAAAAAGAAAATGGCATCATTGTAAGCATTATTGCACGATGAGATTCTCCAAACTCAAGTTACTTGGGCTTGCCCCTCCATCCTATCCTTTTGTCACCCCATGGACCAAGCCACCCTCCCCCTTGTTGTACTGAAGAACCTGAGCAAACTGTTTACCTGAAAAACACTTACCAAGTGGTAAAAAGCCTAGCCTATGGCATTGGACTGCCCAGGTCCAGATCCCAGCCCCAGCACTGACTAGCTGGTTGATCCTGACAAGTAGATCGTCTCTCTCAGCCTCCGTGTTTCCATTTGCAAAATGGGCATGTCAATCATCACAGCAGCTGACTGTGAGAATAGATTTCATGGATCTGGGCTGAGCCATGAGAGCTTTGATTTTTAGAAACTCTTTCAGGAGATTCTAACTGTGTGTTAAGGATCAAGAACCACTAATCTAATTACACTTGTCACAGTGAAATATTTATTATTGACTATAATGGTTATGATAATTATTGTAGTTATATAATTAAAAATAAATATATAATATATATTCTAATAAGTATTTACTGTTATTTGAGATGGAGTCTCATTCTGTCTCCCAGGCTGGAGTGCAGTAAGTGGCGCAATCTCGGCTCACTGCAACCTTCCAGGTTCAAGCAATTCTCCTGCCTTAGCTTCTAGAGTAGCTGTGATTACAGGCATCCACCACGACACCTGGCTACTTTTCATACTTTTTGGGTGAGATGGGGTTTTGCCAAATTGGCCGGGCTGGTCTGAAACTACTGACCTCAAGTGATCCACCCACCTCAGCCTCCCAAAGTGCTGGGATTACAGGCGTGAGACACTGCGCCTTGCCGCGTTGAAATTAATAATACCCCCTTCACTCTCCGGGAAGACTAAGATAGATGATAATTTATATCAGAAGTTCATTAACTTTTTCATAAATGACCAGTTGTGCATATTTTAGGCTAGTGGGCCAGTTTCTGTCACAACTGCTCAAAACGTGAAATATAGAAATAAATGGATTTGGCTGTGTTCCAATAAAACTTTATTCATAAGAGTAGGCAGTAGGCAGGATTTGGTCTCTGGGCCATGGTTTGCCTTCCCCTGGACTGTTAGCCATGGGACATGGAAAGAACAAGACCCTTGCAGGGTCCCACATGAGCCAGCGAGTAGCAGGACGGTTTGTTCAGTGGGAGAGATTTCCTGCTGCAGCTTCTGCCTCCAGCCTCTCCGATGCAGAGGCTGGCCAGGTCAGGGGTCTCCTGGAACTGGCCTCTTGTGCCCTGCAGCTTCCAGGAGTGATTGCATCATGATACATGGTGTCACCTCTGCCTGGTTCCAGGAAAGCCCTCCCTACCTCGACAGGTACAGAATGACACCCATGGAAACCAGGCTCGTGTTTTTATGGAGAAGCTGTGTGGGGCTCCTGCCGCCTTCCACCTGAGGGGTGGTGCAGGTTTCCAGCCTGGGATGGGAGGGTGGGTTAGGTTGGGCTGGGGCTCTGCCAGGAAGGTTCCAGGATGCTCCTGTACCTCCTGCAGTTAGGGACCTGTACAGCATATACCTGCACCTCCTGCAGATGGGGACAACGGCATTTTCACGGTTCATGCTCATCGGCTTTGCTCAATTCTGTGCCACATATATCAGTTCCAGATCATTATCATCTACAGACCCCAATTCCATGGCTTGGTCTTTGTGGCCTCAGCCAGCCCTGAAACTCCATAAGAAGGGAAAGAATATGTCCTGGGCAGTATTTGTATTGGTTGTCATTCACTCACTTCATTTATGGAGCACTAGCTGCAAGCCATGCTTTGTTCTAGGTACTGGGGATTAGGTGAAAGAAACAGTCAAGGGCCCTGCTCTCTTGGGGCAATGTGCTGATAGAGGTGAGGCCCAAACAGGAATCCAGGGCAGGGGGACAGAGCACGATGGCATGCCTGGTGAGGGAAGCCTTGGCATTCAAGCTGAGATCATAAGGAAAGACAATGAGCCGTGCAGGTGTCTGGGAGAAGAGTTTTGTTTTTTTTTTGGAAACAGAGGCTTGCTCTGTCGCCCAGGCTGGGGTGCAATGGCATGATCTTGGCTCACTGCAACTTCCACCTTCGGGGTTTAAGCGATTCTCCTGCCTCAGCCTCCCGAGTAGCTGTGATTATAGGCACGCACCACCACACCCAGCTGATTTTTGTATTTTTAGTAGAGACGTGGTTTCACTATGTTGGTCGTGCTGGTCTCTAACTCCCAACCTCAAATGATCTACCTGCCTCATCTCCCAAAGTGCCGGGATTACAGGCATAAGCCACCATGCCTGGCGTGGGAAAAGAGCGTTCTAGGCAGTGGGAATGGCATATGCAAAGGTTCTGGGTCAGGACTATGCCTGCACTTGGGTTTTCCAACCTCAGCATCGATGGTACTTTGGGCTGAAACTTCATTGTTGGCTTCTGTCCTGTGCATTATGGGATGTTTAGGGGACCTCCCAGTCTTTACCCACTAGATGCCAGCAGCACCCCCTACCAGTTGTGACATCCAAAAATATCTCTGGATCTTGTCAAATGACTCTTGGGGGATGCAGTCATCCCCAGTTGAGAACCACTGACCGATTGTGTTCAAGAAACAGCAAGGAGGTCAACGTGGACAAGAAAGAGCAACTGAGGCACAGAGTGGAAAGAGCCAGGACATCGTTCATGATTATCAGGACTTTAGCTTTGATCCTGAGTGAAATGGAGTGCTGACAGGTTTAGCTGGGGAGTGTTAAGAACTGACTTGGGTTTTTTGTTTGTTTGTTTGTTTGTTTGTTTTTTGAGCTGGAGTCTCGCTCTGTTGCCAGGCTGGAGTGAAGTGGTGTGATCTCAGCTCACTGCAACCTCCATCTTCCAGTTCAAGCAATTCTCCTGCCTCAGCCTCCCAAGTAGCTGGGACTACAGGCACCCGCCACCACACCCAGCTAATTTTTGTATTTTTAGTAGAGACAAAGTCCTCCATATTGGTCAGGCAGGTCTTGGACTCCCAACCTCAGGTGATCTGCCCATCACAGCCTCCCAAAGCACTGAGATTACAGGCGTGAGCCACTGCCGACTTGGGTTTTAACAGATCCCTCTGGTCATGGGGTGGAGGATGGGCTGTGGGACATGGACAGGAGGGAGGCGGGACCAAGAGCAGGGGCAGAGAGGGGAGGAAAAAGCCTATTTATTGCAAGAGCCAAGGCAGGTGGCCAGGCTGGTGAAACCCTCAGGCTACTGCCAACTCTGTGTGTGCACGTGGGTGGATGTGCATGCATGTGTGTGCATGGTATGCATGTGTGCAGACATGTATGCGTGTGAGCATGGATTGCTTGGGTATGTGCATGCGCTTGTGTGCGTGGATGTGTGCCCACATAGTGTGTGTTGCTGTGCATGCTAGCATGCTTGTATGAGTGTGCAAATGTGCATGCATGTGTGCACCCTCTGTGTGTGTTTATGCGTGCACACATATACAGATATGCACAGTATGGTTGCTCAAATAGCCAGACAAGGACTGGGAAAATTACAGCCCCATAGGTGCTCTTAGACTTTTGGAGCAGGAAAGCTTGGCTCCATCTGGGGCAAGCAAATCTAGCTGAGGCTCTCACTGATTCTACATTATGGTGAGTTGTGTAAGTATTTTGTTATATTTTACAATGTAATAATAATAGAAGCAGGCCAGGCACAATGGCTCATGCCTATCATCCCAGCACTTTGGGAGGGTGAGGCGGGCGGATAACCTGAGGTCAGGAGTTCGAGACCAGCCTAGTCAATGTGATGAAATGCCATCTCTACTAAAAATACAAAAAATCAGCCAGATGTGGCGGTAGGCACCTGTAATCCCAGCTACTTGGGAGGCTGAGGCAGGAGAATTGCTTGAACCCAGTAGGCAGAGGTTGCAGTGAGCCAAGGTCATGCCATTCCACTCCAGCCTGAGTGACAAGAGCGAAACTCCATCTCAATTAATAATAATAATAATAATAGCAGTAAAGTGCACAATAAATGTAAAGTGTTTGAATCATCCTGAAAGCACCCCCCTGCCCCCAGGTCCATGGAAAAGTTGTCTTCTACAAAACTGATCCCTGGTGCCAAAAAGTTTGGGGGCCACTGCTCTACAGGTCTCAAAATATCACCTGCTCCCCTCAAATAGGTACAACTATTACATATCAATAAAAACGAAAATAAATCAATTAAAATTTAAAGTAAAAAAAAAGTAGCACTGAAAAGTTACCACTGGATCATGGAATAGGGAAATGAATGGTGTCCTCATTAAAGGTGGTCTCAGTTGAGAAAGGGAACAGAAGTTGGACTCAAATGGAGACAGAGTGAGTAGGAGACAGAGTAGCTTGTGAAGCACAGGTAACTCCTCCAGGAAGTGTGCTGGGAAAGGGAGAAGTGAGGCCCATAAGGATGCAGAGGATGCTGCTTGGGAGTGAGTGCCTTTGAAGCTGAGCATGTCCCCAAGGGACAGACATGGGGAGCTACACCTCACACTGATGGGCAGATGTGTCCCAACCTACTCCTGCCTGGGCTCCCCAGTTTCACCCTGTAGATGCAGACTCAGGACACTGTTCCTTTTGTGGCCACAGGTCATGAATCTCCCAGGGGCCAGAAGCAGCAGCTGAGCCTAGCCTGGGCTGTGTACAGAAAGGCAGCTGTGTTCCTCAGCACGTCTTCAACGACATCATTGGGCCTGGTAGGCTACTCCAGGGAACAGTAAGTTTGGGAACGTGTGTCAGAGGGCACAGGGCAAAGGCAGAGGATGCCCTTAGTATCCAGTCCTAACTCAAGTTTCTCTCACAACCCCCTTCCACTAGAGTCCAGTTTTCCTCTTTGTATTGATCAGCTTTTGCTGTGATGATGCTACATAACAAACAATCCCTCAGATTCCATCAGCTTACAATAGCAGCTGTTTCTTGCTTATGCGTCTGTGGTTTAACTACTACAGCTCTGCCTTGGATGATTGGCCTGGGTCAGATGGACTCCTTGTCTTCTTGAGATAGGCTGAAGGAGTCCCCTCTGTTTCTCTGTTTGGAAGGGCTATTTTCAAGAAAGATGGCAGGGACACAAGAAGGGGAGCTTTCCCCACTCTGAGTCCAGGAACAATACTCCCACCCCTACCCCCTGCTCCAGGAGGCTGGCAAAGCACATGTGTATAACTTTTCTTTTCTTACTTTCTTTCTGCTTCCCTTCATTCCTCTTTCCCTTCCGCTCCCTCCCTCTTTCTCTCTCTCCCCCTCTCTCCTCCCTCTCTCCCTTCCTTCCTTTCTTCCTTTTGATAGAGTCTTGCACCATCACCTAGGATGGAATGCAGTGGTGCAATTTCAGCTCACTGTAACCTCTGTCTCCCAGTTTCAAGTGGTTCTCATGCCTCAGTTTCCAAAGTAGCTGTGACTACAGGTGTGTTCCACCATACCAAGCTCATTTTAGTACTTTTAGTAGAGACAGGGCTTAGCCATGGTGACCTGGCTGGTCTTGAACTCCTGGCTACAAGTGATCCACCTGCCTTGGCCTCCCAAAGTGCTGAGATTACAGGCATGAGCCATAGAACATGTCCACATGTATGTTAACTTCTAACCCTTCCCTTCCCAGACGAGATTCTTGTATGCACTCCACATCCTACCCCAGGCTGATTGGATCGTGGTGCTGGTAGATGGGACCATTGTAGAGATGGGTTCCAACCAGGCGCTTCTGCACAAGAAGGGGGCCCTCATGAGTCTTCTGGATCAAGTCAGACAGCTAAGAGATAGAGGAGAAGGAGGTACTTGGTGGGCTTTGCTGATTCCCGTGCCTGGCTCTTGCCACCCTTGGGGAAAAAGGCTTAAAGGGCGCTACTGGCAAGAGTAGATTGCTCTGGTCACACCTTCCCTGCAGGCTTATGCCCAGAAACAGATGGCTCTCCAATAGATCACCTCTCTCCAAGAAGAGCCAATAACACCATCTACGAGCCAGGGGCTGTGCTAAGTGCTTCTGTAAAAAATACACTATTTCATTTGATTCTCACTGTACCCTCAGAGGCATGTGAAGTTACTGCTGTCATTTTACAGATGAGCAAAGAGAATTAAATCACTTGCCCAAGGTCACCACATTAGAACTTGAGTGTGCCCAACTCCAGCGTCTATGCTTGCAGTTGCTATGGAGACAGTGCAAGAAGGTTTTGGTGCCAAGAAAGCTACAACATGCCAGCTAGAGTTTCTAATAATCCAAAGAACACAAAGTGCACTGGATACATGACAAGGTTCTGGAAGTAAAGTTGTCAAGCCAAACTCACCCACAATGACTGAAAAGTAGCAACTCATAGCACATCACATATATTAGCTCACTGAATCAACTTAATGTCCCTTTGAGGCTAGTCCTAGAATCATTTCCATTTCACAGATGAGGAAACTGAGGCCCAAACATTAAGGAACTAGTCCCAGGTTACATGGCTTATAAGTGGCAGCACTGGGATTTGCACCCAGGCAACTTGATTCCAGAGAATGTGTTTTTAAATCACTAGGCTTTTTACTATCCTTGCATGACAAAGGAAGGACTCACACCTAGGTCTCCCTCAATCTCAGATTTTGTCTTTTCTGAGAACATCTGCTTAGCATTGGCTCACCCTGGCTAAAAACATTAAGTGTTGATTCACAATGTCCCAGTCCTGAAGCTTGAAGCTAGAACTTGCCTGTTTGTATTGGCCAGCTTTTGCTGCAATGATGCTGTGTAACAAATATCCCCCCAACTCTCAGCAGCTTACACTAGCAGTTATTTCTTGCCTACAGGTCTGTGGTTAAAATTCTACAGTTCTGCTTTCAGTTATTGGCCACATCTGGGGGATAGTGGTGGGAAGGTGTCCTTTCTGGGAGAGATGATACCTGAGGGTTGGTGGGAGTTAGCCAGAAAATAGTGTTCCAGACACAAGGAACTGCTTGAGCTAGGCTGCTGCGAGAAACAGAGATAACTTTATAAAGTGTTCACTGCTGTTTTTCAAACCCCAAGTTCACAGCAGGTGCTCAATTATAATTGCTGATTGAAAAAATGAATGAGTGAGTGAAAACCTGAATGATGTTCTGGAAGAACTCAGAGTGGGGTGTTGAGGTTGCTGGAGAGGTGGCAGGAGCCAGAACAGGGAAAATGGATGGTCAGAGCAGTTAAGGCCACATGGTCAGTGGGTGTCAAAGTGAATATCTGGGCCATGTTGTGTGACAGGACTCGACCTTTTATTAGATTGTGAAAACAATCTGATAAAAGGAGATAACAAGGTAAAAATTTAAAGTGATATACAGAAAGAAAGCAGCATGAGGCAGGTTAGTTGGGCAGGCCTAACTAGTCTTAGATTTTTGGATATGGACTGATGCAAAAGAAATATGCAACTACCCTTTGGCCCCAAATTCCTCAAATATATTGTTGAGAGTAATTGATTTTCACTCATTTCCCTTTAATATGGCTCTTAGTTCTTGTACTTTACTATAAATATCTTTCCTGAGCCCATCAGTGACTTCTTTCTTGTCAAATTTAGAGGACTTTTTTTTTCCAATCTGCCTATTGCCCAATCTTTCCATTATATTTTAGATGGGTTATGTTATATTTCTCTCATTTTACTTTAAGTGTTATAAATATTTCAAAGGTCATATGTGTTATTTGTAGTGAAATTGAACATGCAGATTTGATTATTTGTGATAATCCAGGCTAACATGTTAGTAGAATTTTTCCTGGCTTTTAAGTATATTTTTATATGTTGTATATGTACTCTGAATAAAGTCAATTGGGGACAGAGACAGGAATCATTATTATAGTAATACTCAGATGCCAGTGGCTTTTGCTCCCCATGCTTGCAGAGGACATTAGCCACTTCTGCAATGTTCCTCAAGTATTTCTGGGGATCCCTGGAGGTGTACCTTGTTTTCTTATAAACAAGTCTTATCTTAAAGGTATTATTATTGCTCTGTCAAATATCTACCTCCACCAGACATCATAGACACTGCTGAACACCAGCATTGGCTCTCTAGAGACCTTTAATTGTAAAGGCAAGGTTGATCTCTCAAAGTAAAAAGTTGGGGAAAAGATACACCAGCAAAATCAAAAGAATGCCATGTTAGTTATATTTATATCAGATAACATTGACAACCAAAAAGCAGTACTGAAGATAAAGAGATTATTACATAATAATTGAAAAGTTCATTTCACCAGTATTTAAAACTTGTTTCCTTCTATCACATTTCCATTCTAAGATGTGCATTTTTTTTACATTTTAATATATCTGAAGTCAGATGATATTTTATAGTCAGGTAAGCAGCAGAAGTAATATGATCATCATTGCCTGAACGTTTACATGAAAACTTGTAGAATGGGTGTTAGAGGCATGGGAGAAAATTCTGGCGAAAATAGTGGTGCACCCTTAATAAAGGCTGAACAACAGTTGATGATACAGGAAATAGTACTGTATGAAGAAGGGTGGACATGAATGACTCTTAGTCAAAAAATGACTCAGTAAGTCAAACTGAATTCAAGGAAGGTTGAGGAATAATTTAGCCAATTCACTTTTCCCTAGTTTGATTGGGGAATAATTTACATACAATAAAATTTCCCTATTTTAAGTGTAACATTTAGTAAGCTTTGGAATTTACATACAGTCATGTATCCGTATCCATGATCAAGATATAGAACACTGCCAGAAGTTCCTCATGGCCCTTTGC
The DNA here is from genome assembly GCA_004027835.1 of Alouatta palliata. NCBI lineage: Eukaryota > Metazoa > Chordata > Mammalia > Primates > Atelidae > Alouatta > Alouatta palliata. The sequence continues at coordinate 3,370 of PVKV010012796.1, read as the reverse complement.
AGGGAGTGCCTTCCTCCAATACCCAATTCTAGGCAACCATCTATCTAGTTCCAGTCACTATGGTTTTACCATTTCTAGAATTTAGTATTAGTGAAATAATACAGTATACAGTATTTTGTGTTTGACACAATCTTCCATTTGTTTGGGTAATTACCTAGATTGCTGTGTTGTAAGTATATGTTTAACTTTATGAGACACTGCCAAATTACTTTCTATATGGTGTGATATAGGGATCAAGAATAGCTCTTTAAAAATACAGATTTACAATTATCCCAGCAGTATTTGTAAAAAACTATTCTTTCTCCATTTCACCATATTAAAATATTTGAGTTTACATCTGGACTGTCTCTGATTTAGGTGTCTGCATTTATATTTTTTATCAGTAGTATGCCATCTTAATTACTGTAGTATTGAAATTGAGTATTGTGAATTCTTCAACATTGCTATTAATATTCTTTCTCAAAATTCTTTTGGCTAGTCTTTGTCTATTTTCTTTCCATCTAATTTTGGAATCAGCTGATAAATTTCTACAAAATTTTGCTTGGATATTGTTTGGAGAGAACTGACATCTTAACAATATTGAGTCCACCAATCCATGGGCACAGTATATCTTTCTGTTTATTTAGTTATCTGTGATATTTTCAGATAATGTTTTGCAGTTTTCAGTATACAGGTTTTGTACATGTTTTGATAGATTTATACTTAAGCATTTCGTATTTTGGTGCTATTGTAAATAGTGCTTCAGGTAAAAATTTGATTTCCAATTGTTCATACTAATTATGAACATGCTAATTATGAACAATTGGAAATCAAAGTTTATAGTATACAAAGCTATAATTTTATAGAATAGAATTTTATAGTATAGTATATAGAACTATAATTAAGTTTTGTATATTGACCTTGCATCCTAAAACTTTGCTAAACTCACCAACAAGTTTCACTAATTTTGTGAAGAGTCTTTGGTATTTTCTAAGTACAAATCATGTCATCTATGAAGAAAATGTTTTATTTCTTCATTTCCAAGACTATTTATTGAATAATTGACCTCATTATACAAGGTGGAGCATTCAGTTCTTCAGTATAATTATAAATAGTGGTGACAGTGGAAATGCCTGTCTTTTTTCTGGCATTAAGAGGAAAGCGTTTTTAAATCATTAAATATAATGTTCGATGCAGGGTTTTTTGAGATGCCTTTATTAGGTTCAAGAAGTTCCCTTCTGTTCTAAGGTAGATCAGAATCCAATGTTTTAGTCTTCCTTTTTGATAAACTCCACAAACGAGACATTATTAGTAGTAGGACTTTTAGAGAAATTATTTATTTAGACCTACATGCATGTTTATCATCTTGTTTGCTCACCATTCTTCTGGTGTTTCAGAATAATTCACTAGTATTTTTTTTTTTCTTCCTGAAGCATGTCCTTTAGAAGCGCCTTTGGTAGGCCTATGTGTGTATGAAATTTCTTAAGTTTTATTTATCTAAAGATATCTTTATTTCACCCTCGTATTGAAATACAGTATTGGTGATTGAGTGCACAGTTCTAAACTGAAATTATTTTATTTGATCATTTTTAAGATACAATAAAATCCCCTCATAATAAGATTACTGAGGATGAATATTTTTAACTTGGTAAAAAGAAGAGTGGGCTTATTATGATAATTAAAGAAATGAGTTACCTGAGTCTGTCTAGCTGATTGACTAGAAGTTCAAGTGGTCTGCCTCTATAATTAAAATATTTGCTCATCCTGGTTGTGATTTGGCATCACATGGTTGTGGTGGTGGATTTCTGCTCCAAAATAAATGTCAAAGCGTGTCAGTTCTGGATCCTTTCTCATTGGCTAGGACTTCCATAACAGTGGCAGCAATTGTAGTGATCTCATATTTAGCTGGGGCCCATTTAGTAGGTCTAATCAAAAGAGACTGGGCAAGAATAATACTGGAAATAAAAGAGTCATCCTCTGGCTCCCTGTTTCCTGAGATAGAGTGCTGACTTTTCCTTCCAAATCTTACTATGTCCCCTACCCTATCCATTCAGAAGATAGAAGTTTATCCCACTTGGTTTGAGAATAGAACTAGACAGTAGGCTGCCACTCCTTAGTGCATAATTGGTCATTAATAACCAAGCATGCTGGATCCAAAGTTTCATTATAATGGGGTTTATTATCATCAAATTCTGCTAATTATTTGCTGTCATATTGACCTTCATTGTAGCTATTAAAACATCTAATTTTAATTGCTTCTTTGTAGGTTATCTGTCTTTTTTTTTCCCTCTTGCCTGCTTTAAAGATCTCTTTTTTCTTTGATGTTTTGCCATATATGACACCTCTAGGAATATATTAAAAAATTTATCCTCTTTGTGATGCACTGTGCTTCTTAAACTTACACATTTATATCTTTCCTAAATTCCGGAAAATTCTAAGGGATTAACTTTTTAAATATTGCTTCTAAATTTTTCTTTATTTTTTTTTATATATTTTTATTGCATTTTAGATTTGGGGGTTCATGTGAAGAACATGCAAGACTGTTGCATAGGTACACACATGGCAGTGTGATTTGCTGCCTTCCTCCCTATCACCTATATCTGGCATTTCTCCCCATGCTATCCCTCCCCAACTCCCCATCCCCCGCTGTCCCTCCCCTTTTTCCCCCTGACAGACCCCAGTGTGAGATGCTCCCCTCCCTGTGTCCATGTGTTCACATTGTTCAACACCCGCCTATGAGTGAGAATATGTGGTGTTTGATTTTCTGTTCTTGTGTCAGTTTGCTGAGAATGGTGGTTTCCAGGTTCATCCATGTCCCTACAAAGGAGGCAAACTCATCGTTTTTGATGGCTGCATAATATTCCATGGTGTATATGTGCCACATTTTCCCTGTCCAGTCTATCATCGATGGGCATTTGGGTTGGTTCCAGGTCTTTGCTATTGTAAACTGTGCTGCAATGAACATTTGTGTGCATATGTCCTTATAGTAGAATGATTTATAGTCCTTTGGATATATACCCAGTAATGGGATTGCTGGGTCAAATAGAATTTCTATTTCTAGGTCCTTGAGGAATCGCCATACTGTCTTCCACAATGGTTGAAATAATTTATACTCCCACCAACAGTGTAAAAGCATTCCTATTTCTCCACATTCTCTCCAGCATCTGTTGTCTCCAGATTTTTTGATGATCACCATTCTAACTGGCGTGAGGTGGTATCTCAATGTAGTTTTGATTTGCATTTCTCTAATGACCAGTGATGATGAGCATTTTTTCATATGTTTGTTGGCTTCATGTATGTCTTCTTTTGTAAAGTGTCTGTTCATATCCTTCGCCCACTTTTGAATAGGCTTGTTTGTTTTTTTCTTGTAAATCTGTTTCAGTTCTTTGTA
>PVKV010012795.1:53884-64119 GCA_004027835.1 Alouatta palliata | reverse complement strand
CAAATACATTCTAATATAACCTCATAGAAGTGAGCCCTCTTAATGAATTATTTGGCTGGGGTTCTTAGGTATGTTTTATTCTATTTTTTGTTTCTTTTTATTTTGTCAGGTCCCATGAGCTCTTTTTGGGTCACTTAGAATGTTTTAATATGCAGATACCTAGGATTATGAAGGGAACCAACTATACTTCCATATAGTTCTGTGACCCTGCAGTACACGCTGAAGCAAAAATCACAGGTGATGCTAATCATGAATTTTACTAATCTGTTGAAGAGTTGTGCTGGTTTCTGTGTTGATGAAGCAGGAAATTTCCCTGACCCCTTCATGGGCAGCAAGTGGAGTGTGGGTGCTGGAACTCGTTGGCTGCTTTGGTGAACCCCACTCACTTAAACCCACTGCACTCAACCCCTTGTGGGAGGAAGCACGCAGGTGAGTGGATGTGGTAGCCAGGGCAAGTGCTTTTGGGCACCGGCAGGAGTGAACTCTGTACGGGCTCTGGAGCAGCATATTGGGGGGGTTGGTGCCCCAAATCCCCTGAAGCCCTAGAAGGAGTATTACAGTCAGTGCTCTTTTAGCTTTGCCATCCTCAAATGGGTTAAGTGTTAGCTCAGTGGAGGGTCAGGGTGACAGCCTTTTGTGCTGGCTCCTGAGTTGTTGTCCAAGATCCAGGAGGAATGAGGTCTCATGAAAAAATTTGAAGGATGGTAAATGTGGGGCTTTTTAATACCGATGAAAGTGGCTTTCAGTGGGAAGAGGAGCTGAAAATGGGACTCAGTGGGAAGGTAATCTTCCCGTGGAGCTGTGCCATCGGGCTGTCCCTCTGAAGTCAAGCCGCTTCTTTCTGAGCGTAGTCTCCGGTGTCCTCCTCTCTGCCAGTGGAGCCTGGGGTTTTTATAGGCACAGGATGCGGGGCTGGGCAGGCCATGGATGGTTGTGGAAAAGGCAACATTTGAGTGGATAACCAAGGATGCGTTTTCTTACTTTGGGCCATAGTTCCAGGCTTGAGGATGGGGCCCTTACCAGGGACCTGCCCTCTTCTGCCCAGAGTTTCCCTGCCTCCTGTCCCTATCATTGATACCTGCAATTCTTTGTACCTACGAAATTTAATATGGTGAGACTTGCATCTACCTGCTGCTAGAGATAGTGCTCATAATAAGTTTTAATATTTATTGAGTGTGGAGGATCAGGAACTGTGCTAAATGTTTTACAGCACATTATCTCATTTAATCTGCACACTGAATTGGAAAAAGTAGTTTTCACTTATTTGATGGATGAAAAAAGTTGGACTTTGAGAAATGATGTTACTCTACGAATATGGAATTGGAATTGCAAACCAATCCATTGTCTTAATCACTTCTCCGTTAATTGTCCCTGTTTTATTAATGCTGATTACCTTTTCATTTGGTTTGGTTCTTTGGAGTTGTTTGCATTTTGTGAGTGTCTTGGCATCCTTTTGGTAGAGAAACTTGTTACGTTCTCACAATGTGGAAATTAAGCAGAAAACCAAGGTCTCGGTTTGTCTTTTCAGCCTGAATGCAAACTCCTAGGTTCAATCCTGGGAGTCTTTCTTAAGGGACAGTGAGAGCAAGGGAGAGTTTCCATTCCCTGAGATGTCCTCTTCCTTAGGTTAGAATGGTTCTGTTGGTTGAATTATGCACCCTGTTTCATTAAAACAATTGGATAACAAGGCTGTGATTATTAGCATTGCTATCTAATAATTTATTATGTCACACCAAAAATTATCTTTTGTATTTTGCTACCAATTTTTAAAATTTCTCTTACATGTATCATTTTGAATTGTCAGAATCAAATTAGAATACGCTGGCCAGGCGCAGTGGCTCATGCCTGTAATCCCAGCACTTTGGGAGGCTAAGGCAGGTGGATCACTTGACGTCAGGAATTTGACACCAGCCTGGCCAATGTGGTGAAACCCCATTTCTACTAAAAATACAGCAAATAGCCAGGTGTGTTGGTGTGGGCCTGTAGTCCCATTTACTCATGAGGCTGAGGCAGAAGAATCGCTTGAACTGGGGAGGCAGAGGTTGTAGTGAGCTGAGCTCATGCCACTGCACTCTAGCTTGGGCTCAGAGGAAGCCTCCATCTCAAAATAAATAAATAAGGACAAACTGTTTAAACCCATCAACGAAAGTAACTTTTTCAGTCTTTCTCCCTTTCCCATCTTCCCCAAAATGTGAGAAATTTCTAAAGTAAAGCAAGTAACAAATAAGTTTGGGGTTGGGCAGGAGACTGGCTGGAGACAGGATCTGTAGATCAGAAGTGGTATTTGGGGGAGTAGGGACTCTTTTTTCTTTTTCCCTTATGCATTTGGGAGTTGGAGAGCTGTCAGATGCTGAATTTAGTTAGATTTATAATGCTAGTGACATTCAGCAGTCTGCCTTTCCCTTTCTGTTATAAAATCTTGTTTTTATTGAATTACATTTTAATATTGATGTCACTTTAAAATGAAAATGAAGACTTGCAAAATGTATTTTTGAAGGATTGAGGGGGGAAAATGTCATTCTGCCAACAGGTGACCTGGGTTCAGGTTTTCTCTCTGCCTCTTACTTCCTTTGTGGCTTTAGACCAGCCACCCACTCAGAGCCTTGAATTCCTCATCTCTGAAATGATCATAGTAAGTTCGTGCTTAGGCTCTCTCCAGAAGTTAAAATGTATGAACATGCTTTGTAATTTTTTTTGAGGAATGATATTAGTTAGGGTATGGATAAGAAATAGTGGGCATACCTACTAGGTGACTGAGAAGAGTTTAATAAAAGATTCTATTAGTCCATTTTCATGCTGCTGATAAAGACATACCCAAGACTGGGTAATTAACAAAAGAAAAAGGCTTACTGGACTTACAGTTCCATTTGGCTGGGAAGACCTCACAATCATGGCAGAAGGTGAAAGGCACATCTTATACGGCAGCAGGCAGCAAAGAGCTTCTGTGCGGAAACTCTCCCTCATGATACCATCAGATCTCTTGAGATTTATGCTATCACAAGAACAGCACGGGAAAGACCTACGCCCATGATTCAGTTACCTCCCACCTGGTCCCTCCCACAACATGTGGGAATTCAAGATGAGATTTGGGTGGGGACACAGGCAAACCATGTCAAAGACCATTTACAAAACTCTAAGCAGCCTTAAGGGAAACCACCAAGGGACCCAGGCCTGATGAGGCAAGGGTAGGAGAGAACACATGCTTGGATAGAGCAGATGAAAGTCCCAGACTGATGGGAGCCATCACTTTCAGTAGAGGTCCTGATGAGCTGGGAGGATGGGAGCCAGATAGATGGGAGTATCCCAGCCTCAGTTTCTTTCCACCCTCACAACTCTTCCCAGTACCTCTCAATTGTTAAACCAACTAAAGGTCAGAGCCTAAGGAAGCTCCTGATGCTGTCTTTACAGGTCAGCCAGTTGGGAACAGAGCTGACGGACAGGGGAAAGGAAGTGACTAGATTTGGAAGGAAAATCAGAAAACGTTTGGTTGGGCATGGTGGCTCACTGTGGTAATCCCAGCACTTTGGGATCACTTGAGTCTAACATAGGGGTGTCCAATCTTCTGGCTTCCCTGGGCCACAGTGGAAGAAAAAGAATTGTCTTGGGGTGCACATAAAATACACTAACAATTACCAGTGACCTAAAAAAAAAATCATAATGTTTTAAGAAAGCTTACAGATTTGTGTTGGGCCACATTCAAAGTTGTCCTGGGCCGCGTGTGGTCCACCAGCCGTGGGTTGGACAAGCTTGGTCTAACAGATTCTCCAAGGTGGGCCTGAGCGTTTGAAAGACTTTTAGTGGGAGAGATCGCAAGGTACAACTAGAAAATCATGGGCTAGCCCAAGAAGCAGACTTGTGATTATTTTGCCGTTTGAAAGTTGTTTCTCTGCACCCATTTTTCCCGGACCTAACCTCCATGTATGTTTCAGGTCTGAGCGTAAATGGTATTCCCTCCAGAAAGCCTTTCCTGGATTTGAGGGATGAAGTTGGAGGCTGCTCCTGAATGCTTCCTCAGAACTCGCTAGTTCTTGTCATCACCCTCAGCATCCTTAGTCATTGTTTGTCTCCATCTCTGTCATCTCCTTGAGCCCTCTGAGGACAGACATGTGTCCATCTCGTTAACAGTTGACTCCCCGGTAACCAGTACAGTACCAGATACAGAGCAGTTAACCCTACACATATTTGCCAAAACTAAAGGATGAATCAGTGATTGTTAAGAGAGTTGTCAGAAAAATGGATATAAGCAATATCATAAACCATAGTGGGAAAATAAACATTAGAATCATTGAATCCCTGAGTTATAGAAGAATTCATCAATAGAGCTATCTGGCTACTCTTTAAAGTGTGGACATCCTAGATGTATTAGCTGTGAAACTGTTGACAGGACACTTACCCACTCTGAGTCTTCTCATCTACCAAACAGAGGAACATCATGTCTTCCTGAGAATGTTGTGAAGGATATGTCAACCAGTCAGAATGAATCAGCTTGCCCAGTGCTTGGCATATAGCTGCTCAGTAAACATTAGCCATTCTTTGTTATTAGAAATTCCCCTTATATTTTAAAATCCTCGTGTATCAGTGAAAATCATCTGAAACTGAAACAACCAACTGAAAACCATCAAGAGACTCATGTTTAAAGAAGATGGCCATTGTAATTTCTCTGGAAACTCAGTTTTGATTCACACGTCCGCAGCATCTCATTTCTATGTTTAAAAAGAATCTGAAACTGACATCTTGGCGTGATTGGACTCATGGGTACAGAAGGTATGACGAACATTCTGGAAATCTTAGAAAATGAAATAGAGGGAAGATGGCCCTACATGAAGGTTCATTGTCCCCCACTTTAGTCTAAATAATGACTTTCTTAAAACTACATGTGTTGAGGAATGTCCTGCAATATGGCTTTACATCTTTTTCTTTTTCTTTCCTTTTTTTTTTTTTTAATGGAGTCTCTATAGTCAGGCTGGAGTGCAGTGGCATGATCTTGGCTGACTGCAACCTCTGCCTCCTGGATGCAAGCGATTCTTCTGCCTCAACCTCTCGAGTAGCTGGGACTACAGGCGTGTGCCACCACGCTTGTCTAATTTTTTCTATTTCAGTGAAGACAGGATTTCACCATGTTAGCCAGGATGGTCTCGATCTCCTGACCTCGTGATTCACCCACCTCGGCCTCCTGAAGTGCTGTGATTACAGGTGTGAGCCACCGCACCCGGCCTATTGCTTTGTATCTTAAGACTGTACATCGATATCCCCGAGCCCCCTGGTTCCTGTCAGCTGGGAGAATTCACAAAGCTAGTTTGTCTCCTCTTCCTCTTCCAGCAGTGCCTCTTCCCTGCATTGAGACAGCATTGCATGGAGATCCTTATACTGTGCGAACAGAGGCTGCAGATGGACACAGGATCTGTTCAGGGAGATAAGATCACCTGCTAATTCTGCTTCCTCCGTCAGAGTCTGAATGATCAGTGATGGGGACCAGAGCTGGGTTAGGTCTCTGGGAGCCCCCTCTGTCTGAGCCCAGGAGATGGATGATATGGATAATCACTTGCTGCTTTATCTTCTCTCCATCTCTTTACAGCAGCTCCGACTACTGACTTTTATTGTGTGGCAGCTAATTGTAGGATTCCCTTTCTCTAAAGCGAAGGCAAGAGAGGAATGCAATGTCTACCATCCCTGCAGCCCTTTGGCCCTTTCCCTGGCCTTGAAATAGATGGAAAGGGGACACAAGTCCTCTTAGAAATAAGACTTTGTTTCTCTCCGATGCCACAGACCTTTGAAATATTTTTTTGAAAAGAAGGGCTACCTTGGCTGTTATTGTCTGTTAGTGAAAAAGGAAATTGAAACAGTCTCTTCTCTTAAATCATTAAGCCTATGGTCTTTGTTACAATGTATGTTCACAAATTCCCAGAGCGCTCTTCCCATTGGCCGGGATCAGGGTAAGACAGAATCAAACACACATTGGGGGAAATCCACCTCCAGGGCTTCTTAGAGGGGTGACCTACAGCAAGGGGTTTAGGCTTTCTTGGACTGATTTTCCTCGGTGGTGAAGTGGGGATGACTTATTTAGAGTGGACTCTGAAATTCTGCACGCAAAGTTCCTTGCTTAGCACCTGATACACGCAAAGCATAAAGCCATGGTTAGCTTCCAGTATTTCCAGCCTTAGCCTTGGCCATGGGAGCCATAATGAAGTTGGTGAGAAGTTTAGAGCTAGTGTTTATAAAGTGCTTGCCAGGGGGCCTTGTATATAGTCAGCATTCATTAAATGCTGCCTCCTATTATATCCTTAGGTTTATGACACAGGCACCACAACACAAACCACCCCCAGAGTACACGTGCATTTGAAAATGTTACTGGGTATAATGTGGTGATATTCTCCTGCCTTCTGCCCTAAGTGAAGTGTTTTTGTTTGTTTCTTTTGTTTTGTTTTTTGAGAAGGAGTTTTGCTCCTGTTGCCCAGGCTGTGGTGCAGTGGTGTGATCTCAGCTCACGGCAACCTCTGCCTCCTGCGTTCAAACAATTCTCCTGCCTCAGCCTCCTGAGTAGCCACGATCACAGGCGTGCGCCACCATGCCCGCCTAATCTTGTATTTTTAGAAGAGATGGGGTTTCTCCATGTTGGTCCAGCTGGTCTCACTCTCCTTATCTCAGGTGATCTGCCTACCTCTGCCTCCCAAAGTGCTGGGATTACAGGTGGGAGCCACCTCACCCAACCAAAGTTTGTAGGGTAAATGTCAGGTCCTTGGAAGTGTAGATAACTGTTGATTGGAGGGTGTGAGTTTCTCAGCTAAATGAATGCATGAGGACCATATCCCTCCTGAAAGGTGTGGTCAGTGCCAGGAGAGAGAAGCTGCCCACTGTGGGGCAGTCTGAGATACTGTGACCTGCCCTGGGGTAGTGTGAAAGACTGGCCAGTAAGGTGGGCTGAATGCAGCCCTGCCTGCTGAGCTGAGTTCTCTCTGCCTTAGGCCCTTGCTGCCTGGAGGTGAAAAGGGAAGTCAGCTGATTGTTCTTCTCTGGCTGGTGTATATGGTGGTCAAGGACAGCGCTATTGGAGCCTCCCCCATGAAGTCTCAGCATCAAATCAGTGCAATCCCATGCAAAGCAAGCTGAGCATGGCATTGTGCCAATTTAGCCAGCTAAGGTGAGGTCTATGATCTTGACCATTATGATGAAAAAGAAAATGGAGACTAACGGAAGAGGAGGAAGAATAGGTGACTTCCCTCTAGCTGATGTTGATTATTTTTTTTTAAATTTCCTTCCCTCCCTCCCTCCCTCCTTCCCTCCTTCCCTCCTTCCCTCCTTCCTTCCTTCCTTCCTTCCTTCCTTCCTTCCTTCCTTCCTTCCTTCCTTCCTTCTTTCCTTCTTCTGTTCCTCCCTCCCTCACTTCCTCTCTCCCTCCCTCACTTCCTCCCTCCCTCCCTCACTTCCTCCCTCCCTCCCTCACTTCCTCCCTCCCTCCCTTCCTTCCCTCTGTTTATTATCTGACTTAATATTTGAAATAACCCAGTGATACATGGTGTACATTTTCTACCTGGGTAGATGAAGCATTAGGAGGATGGAATTTGTCCTATATCATATGTCTCTTAAGTGGTGGAACTGATTTTCCCACTTACTAGAGATGCTGAGCCCATTACTATGATACCTACTGCCTTTTAATTTAAAAAGTTACTATTTTTTTCCTTCTCATCATTATTATATGATTTACTTCTCCTGTGCCTCGCAATCTGATTGATCATGCTGATATGCTAAGCCATCTTTCTTGCTACTGGAAACGACTCCATCTGTGAAAAGTCATACATAGGCCCAAAGAAGGAGCTTAGTTATGCTGTTGCTATTGTGACAACTGTCTCAGGGGCTGGAGTTACAGCCAGGGTCCCCACTGCCCCAGTTCATGGAGGGGTAGACCAGTGCTTCCTTTTGGGTGATGAGGAAGCAGGATTTGGCAGCTGGTTGTGTGTAGATTTGAAAGGGAGGTAATCAGGGGTGGGCTGGAGGGTCAGAACCATTCACCCACATGTTGGTGCCACCCTGCAATGGAAAAGCTTCTGGCCTTGGCCTTCTCGGGAAGGTTGTCCGAGCCGTGAGTGAAGGCTGCTTTCAAATTACAGCCTATCTCTCAGGAGGCCTGCTGATAATCAGTAAATGAAATTCACCCTTCCCTCGATTCCTGAAAATGGAAAAGATGAGGGTTGAATTATAGGGCAAATCATGAACACTGTTTTTTGAGCATGGTAGTTCGAGCTGCACAGAGGTGGGAAATTATTTTATTTGGGAGAACAAATTTAAGTTGGGCAGTTACCTGAAAGAAAATTGAGTGGCTGATTGCAAGTCCATTCTCTGGCCTTCTGAAGAAGATAGATTGTAATCTTTAATTAATCTATCACTCACACCAAAAAGAGAAAAAAAAAGTGGGCTGAGGGGTGGGGGAATGGTCATACCGCATTTATTTTGGATGTCTGGGGTTGCATCTGGAAGCCCAGATAGCAATATCTAGGCATGGCTGCCAGCGCTCTACACGTTCGTGTTTGTTTAGTATTTTAATTTCCGCATGAGTCTTACACCTGTGCGTGGTGTGCAAGTTGTGGCCTGGTATATGCACTTTGGCCACCGACTTTCCCATTGTAATGAAGATGGAATGACTCCACGGATGACTCTCCGTGCCTTTGTCTGTAGCCTGCCCTCCTCTAACTGATCACCTTTCAGACGAACATGCTCTGAACTCTTGAACTGCTCATTCTGTTCTCTGAGCACGTTGCTCAAGCTGCGGTTTATCATTATATGCCTCCAAAGACTTTGTGTTTCCTGTGTTTGTCATCGAGATAGAATTTTTCATAACCCTTCACTAGTCATAACTTTGATTGTTAAGGGACTGGGTTAATCTTATTTCTAATACCAGCATGTGATTTTAAAACCCTGATTTAGGAGCATTTTCTTTCTGCTACCTTCCTAAAATGCATGGGTGGAAATGTATAAAATATGTCACCTGGTATTGGGGGATTGTTTATTTCTGTTCATTTTGTCCTGAATAGTACCTATGAGATGCATTTGAAAACTTACCTTGTTTCTGTATTTCTTCTGTTGCAATTTCTTCCATTACCTAGAATAGCAGCTTTGGACAGCAAGCCAGGCAATGCCCTTTCACAGCTGTGGGATAAATGAGTAAAGAAGTCTTGGCAAGGAAGTAATTCTGAGACCATAGAAAGATTTGGTAGCAGGAGTTATGATTTGTGTTGCATAATATTTCAGGAACTTGCAACTCAATTTTGCATTGCATAATATTACTTGCAACCCTGAACATGAAATAACTCATGTCTGCCTTTCTATAGCCCTTTAACTACATTTTATTGAATGTGTTTTTGTTCTGCTCTAGACTTTGCAGTGCATGACACATAGTAGGTACTCAATAAATACATGTTCAACTGAACTATGGTGGTTAGGTTAGTAATTAAGTGTGCAGACAGAATCACAGTAGACTCCGTTACCCTTGTCCTATTCATAAAGGTGTCTTGTGAGGATTCGTTGAAATTACTCACAAAAACACCTCGCTCTCTGTTTCTTTGCTAGAGGCTCTTGTCATAGAGAAGCCATTGCTGTGGTCTTAGAAAAACACATGGCATTATTTTGGGGGAGAGGTTAGAGTAGAATTTTAGAGAGTGCATTTCTCTTCCACTAAGCAATTCTGCATTGATAAAAAGTAGACAAAGAATAAATGAAAAATATTTAGTTAATTCTTGTTGACGGAAGTAGGACTTCAGGTCCAAACGTGTTACATTGCAGAGTGCACATATGCATTTTTAAGAGTTTTCCTATTCTCTTCCATGTGTGGACAGATTTGCACATATGTGTGTGTACAAACTGTACATGCAGTGGCTCTCTGGCAAATGAAATTTTTTTCACCTTGCCAAAACATGTTTTCCCTCTAAAGAGAGGCAACTGATAATTACTAATGCTAATATCAGGGTGAGGTGCAATAGATAATCTAACACCAGCTGTGATGCCCAAAGCATTTATATTTGATGCTAGAAATGCATTTGTTTTCTTTATCTTGCTATTAATGTATCTCTATTGGGCAATTTACTGTCTCTTCATAGATAGGATCTGATCCAGATCCAGTATACATTTATAAAACCACACTTGCATTTAAATACAGGCATTTCCCATTTCACAGTCTTTCTAGCTTCCCTTTCCAATACCTCTCTCTCTCTCTCTCTCTCTCTCTCTCTCTCTCTCTCTCTCTC
>PVKV010012795.1:0-53784 GCA_004027835.1 Alouatta palliata | reverse complement strand
AACAGAAAAAAATGGAATCAAGAACCCAGGTGATTTTTATAGGTTAATTGTGTAGGGTAATCACTTATTCCTTTAAAGGCACTGTCTTGATTCTGAGCTTTGGTTCCACACATTGGAATTGTGTTTCCTGGGCCTGGGTTTTTCCCCTTGCCTGTTGTGTGTGTTACTCCAGCACATTTGCTGATTGCAAATATCCTTTGTTTTTCTTTTTCTTCATTCTTTTTGAGTGTCTTGCATTGGAAGCAAATATCCTTGACTCTTCTCCTGGGCCTTAGTAGTACTCATGAAATCATTGATGTGGGGTAAAAGGAGAAAAGGATTCATTTTATTCTTGGCACATAAACAAGATGACATTTTACTAATTGCTCATTAATGCTGATGTTTCCGATGGGTGTCTGACCATGAAATCTGCATACAGTGGTTACACTCTGGGCTTGATTGTTAGCTCCTGCCTGAGCTCTGAGTTTCTGTGGATGTCTACAGGCTCCTGCAAATTTTATAAAAAGGACATTGTATTTAAAAAACAAAGTAGGGTCTCATTATGTCACCTAGGTTGGAGTTCAATGGCACAATCATAACTCACTGCAGCCCCGAATTCCTGAGCCCAAGTGATCGTCCCACCTCAGCCTGAGTAGCTGGGACTACGGGCATGTGTCACCATGCTAGGCTAATGTTTAAAGATTATTCATGGAGACAGAGCCTCACTTTACCGCCTAGGGTGGTCTTGAACTCCTGGCTTCAAGTGATCCTCCTGTCTTGGCCTCCCAAAGTGTTGGGGCCAATACAGATTTTTTTATGAGAATTAGGTCCCCCACTATTAATAAGATAATTGTTAGCTGAGTTAGGGAGGTGGCATGGTACGTACAATTAATTTAGATTTTGTAATGGCTTTTGAGAACATTCAGACAACCTACTATATTTTGAGACCTGAAATTTATTTTAAATATGAAAAGCAGCTTACAAAATTGCACGTACTCTATAAATATACTTTTGTTATAAAAATACACATATATGTACACACATAGAAAAGTATTCTGAGAGAAATAAACTGAGATATCTACAATGCTTGTCTCTGAATAGGATAGGTATAATTTAATTGTTTAAAGTTAAGTTAGTGAACTTGGCCAGTGAGACCTGGGATCAAATTCTGCCTCTATCACTAATTGGCTGTGAGTTGTGACACTGAAAAAGAGATTTAGCTTTGGTACACCTCCAGATCCTTATCTGTAAGGTGACAATTACAATAATACCCATCTCCCAGAGTTATATGTCAATGGGTTAGGCACAGATCTAGGAACTCAGAAAATGTACCAATATGAAGTACTAGCTTTTACTGTTTCTGGGTTTCTGATTTTTCTCTCCTGTTGTGAGCATATGTTGCTTAATTAATATGAAAAATAGTTAAATTTGTTTTTTAAGAATCAGTCGAGGACAGATGGGACTATTTTCATGGATTGGTGTCTTGCTTGAAGTCAGATACCAGAGGGTTTTTTTCAACAGAGTATACCAAAAAACAAAAGTGAATTACACAGGTCTCAGCTTAAGACCTGGGCTTAATCTTCATGATGTTTGCAAAGTAATACTTCCTAGAGAACTCTCCCAAATTTCCATCGACACTAGACATTTCAGGATGTAAAATGTTAAGCTAACAGAAATGGTCCATGAGGTGCATCTCCAGCCCTTCGTAGACGCTGCCGAGTGGATGAACCTATGTAATGATCTCCTGGCATCTTTTTCCTAACTGTGGATGCTTGGGTAAGGAGGAGATTCGTCTCCGGATGGCATGATGCACTCTGTGTTCTGCAAGCTGGAGAACATCATGTAGAGTCTGAAAAGTAGGAGGAGAGACGGGCAATCAGAAGAAGGCAGAATGGGTGTTGCAGGGACCTACAGTCAGCCTGGTGTCCCAGTTGGCCTTTGAATTTGGTCCCAGGTGTTTTTGTTTTTAATAGTTAAAGCAGACAGAAAACCACATTGCTTACTCTGGTCGGGGAGTGGAAACTATGCAACAGAAGCTGATCTGCAGAGGTGACCACTTTCCCTGAACTTGAACTTCAGCAGGTGCCCCCTGCACAGGTCCACACGTGAGGGATGGCCTAATGCAGCGAGCACAGTTGTGCTCAACTGTGATTTTATAAAAGATGCAGAAACACATTACACATAGGCGGATCTTCTGTCAGCCTTGTAAACGGGCATAACCTTGAATCATAATTCAATAAATGCATTTCTGCAAGAAGTGAAGGTAATAAGCTGCAAGTGCTTTCATTTTCTTTCTTTCTTTCTTAATGCGGGGAAAATCCAGATGGGATTCTCAGAACCCAGATGAGGGTTCTGGGAGTCGTCACAATCTGATCCCTGAGGACATTAGGCCCATCTCTTTCTGTGGCCAGAACCAATAGAAAAATAAGAGGAGGAGAGTTGAAGCAAAATAGCAAACATTTTTCCTTTCATGGTGTGTGTGTGTGTGTGTGTGTGTGTGTGTGTGTGTGTGTGTCTAAAATGGGACGTGGTTGGTGAAGGGATTCTAATTGAGCATAGGACAAATGTTTCATTTCTTGCTCATACTGTATGTCCAGTGTGGGCTGGCAGGTTCCTCTGCACAGGCTCTCAGGGACCTGAGCTGAGAGAGTCTGTGATCTCATAGCTGCCACATCTGGCACAGATGGCCTTTTTGATCTCCAGTAGGGTCAGTCACAACAGCAGTTAAATGCTTTAGTCTGAAGTGTCACGTGTCGTTTCCTCTCCACTACCAACTGGCTAGGCCAGTCACATGGCCCTGCAGAGGGTGGGAATGTCTCATCTCCCTGAGGGCTTAAAAAGAGAAGAAAACCAGCAGTCTGTGCACACTGTGAGTTTTTACTACAATGATGCCCTTTCGTCTACAGAGAGAAGGACTGCGAGGGACTATACTGTTGGTTGATATGGTGAAACTTGGGAACAGAGCCAAAGGGCATTACTTGGTCACTGCAGCTTCCATCCAGCACCTTACACAGAAGTTTAGGTCCTAACATGGAAACTTTCTAATAGTGGCCAAATTCTTCTGAGCACTGTGTTGAACATACCGTATGCTGAAAGACTTGGAACATAAAACTTAAGGCCGAGGATACTTCTCAGTATTAAGCCCTCAGTTGTAATGGAGGCATCAAGCCTGTAAGACCCAAGACCTTACCTTTTGTGCTCCTTGTCTTGTGGAGGGAACATTCATTCTCGAAACAGAAACCTGTCAGATCCCTTGGATATACTGACAATACATTGATGAGAATTGAATGCCCCATAAACTGCATATCCCCCAGGGCCCGGTAGGTACCCTGTCTTGCTGCTTATGATTCAGAAACCCTGTTTATTTGTATCAAGGACGGTTGGTACTTTAATCATCAATAAACTAACATTTCAGCAGCCTGCCATAAATTTATTGTCGAAAAAGAGATTATGATTAGAACACTGATGAAAGAGAATATGTACATAGACTTACATCCCTCAGTTTCAAAGCTTTTAGCAGTAGGGCTTAGAGGTGCCTACAGTAAGAAAAGCCCAAGCAGAAATCCATGTTTTCTACTTTCAAGGTATTTGTGAATTAATTTACTTGCTTATATTGGCCAAGATCTAGCACAAGGTCTTGATTTTCAATGAATAAAAAATTGAGTTTTGAGAGCAAATATTTTGGTAAGGAAATAGAGAAGTGGCACTAATATTCTCTCAGACTATAATTGTTCAACAGTAGATATCTTTCACCAAGCGCTAATATTACATTAATTATTAATAAAATCCAACTCCTTAAGTAATAATACAATCATAGTTACCATTTATTGAGAGCAGTGGTCTGAGCATTTTGCATTCCTTATTTACTCTTCCCTACAACCTTACTAAGTAGACATTATCTTCATCTTATTAAGTAGACAGATTCTCATTTGCAGATGAGGAAACCATGGCTAAGTGAGTGCCGAAGTCGTAGAGCTGCTGAGTGGCAGAGCTACAATTCCCATGCAAAACTGTGTGGCATCAATGCCATTTTCTAACTCATTGCAAAGCACAGTGGATTAAAATGAGATCATTGAATGTGAGACATGGCTGGGCATGGTGGCTTATACATGTAATTGCAGCAGTTTGGGAGGATTACTTGAGCCCAGGAGTTTGAGACCAGCCTGGGCAACATAGCGAGAACATCCATCTCTACAAAAAATGTAAAAATTAGCTGACTGTGGTGGTGTATTCCTGTGGTTCCAGCTACTCAGGGACTAAGGCAGGGAGATTACTTCAGCCCAGAAGTTCAAGGCTGCAGTGAGTCGTCATCACACCACTGTACTCTAGCCTGCATAACAGAATGAGACTGTCTCAAAAAAAAAAAAACATTATGGCCAGGTGTGGTGGCTCATGCCTATATTCCTAGCGCTTTGGGAGGCCAGGGTGGGAGCATCACTTTAGCCCAGGAGTTCAAGACTAGCCTGGGCAACATAGTGAGGCCCCATCTGTAAAAAGAGAGAGAGAGAGGGCTGGGTGTGGTGGTTCACATCTGTAATCCCAGCACTTTGGGAAGCCAAGTCGGGCAGATCATTTGAGGTTAGGAGTTCGAAACCAGCCTGGCCAGCATGGCGAAACTCCATCTCTACTAAAAATACAAAATAAATTTAGCCAGATGTGGTGGTGCATGCCTGTAGTTCCAGCTACCTGGAAGGCTAAGGCAGGAGAATGGCTTGAACCTGGGAGGTGGAGGTTGCAGTGAGCCGAGATCATGCCTCTGCACTCTAGCCTGGGCAACAGAGCAAGACTCCATCTCAAAAAACAAAAATTATTTTTAGAATAAGCAAACCAAATGGGAATTAAGATTTCATTCTCATTTTAATGATTCTTTTTCTAAGTAGATACCTGTATTCTGATTCCCTCAGCACTTTAGGACTGTCTGATTAGTAGTGAATTCCTTCCCACCGGTACCCCTGTGGCCAGGGAGTGACTACAAGGGTCAGAGCTCTTGTTGGGGAGCTGTTTGGACTAAGTGATGGTCCACTCCAGCTCAGGGATGGTGTATGTGGCCCTGCTTCTGAGGAAACAGTTACCCGCAAGGTGATTGCAGCCGGCTGCTCATGGAATATCTTCAGATGGTTTCTTTTAATCCATTTCTGTTTTTTTAAAAAGTTGTTTTTTAAGAGATGGGATTTCCTTATGTTGCCCAGGTTAGCCTTAAACTCCTGGGCTCAAGGATTCCTCCTTAGTCTCCTAATTATCTGGGATTACAGGTGCAAGCAACCATGTCTGGCTTAATCCATCCTTAAACAAATTCAGTGTTTTATTTCTTTCCGATAAAATGAGAGTGTAGAGACCACATTGATGCCCAGGCATAGTCATGGTTGGTGATTAAATGGCTCAGTCTCCATTCTGAAACAGGCACCGTATTCTTTTGCTATGGCTACCATGACAAAATACCACCCACTGGGGATATTAAACAGCAGAAACTTATTGTCTCACAGTTCTGGAGGCTGGAAATTCAAGACAAAGTTGCTGGCACGGTTTCTCTGAGGGCTCTGTCTTTGGCTTGCAGATGGCCACTTTCTTGCTGTGTCCTCACGTGGCCTTCTGTCTGTCTGTTTCTTGGTGAAACTGAAACAAAAATTTAAAAATAAGCCAGTGTGGTAGTATAAGGATGATATCTCTTCCTCTTCTTAAAAGGACACCAATTCTATTGGATTAGGGCACCACTCTTAAGACATCATTTAACCTGAATTACCCTTTTAAAGGGTCTATCTTGAAATACAGTCACATGGAGGATTAGAAATTCAGAATATAAATTTGAGGGGGACACAATTTATAACATGCTCTATGCTGGGTATAAGGAATGTTATGGTGGCTAAGGAAAAAATAGTCCTTACCCTCTGTCAGTTTTCTGTGGAAGAAGACAGTCTTTAAGAAAAAAATCACATAAACAAAAAAAGCTAATACTATGACAGAGAGTGCAAGATACTAGTACAGCTTAGAAGAGGTGACTCTAACCTTGTGTAGGAGCTAGAGAAGGCTTCCCTGAGACGATGAGGTTGGAATTGCAGCATGAAAGGGAAGCAGAAGTGGGTTAGGTGGGAGAAGCCTTGGGAGCCAAAGGTGTAGAGAAAACAGCGATGTAATCCTTAAGGCATGATTCTGTATACAAAACGTTTCACAACTTGAAAGGCAGCCTACACTGAGCATGCCTAGAAAAAGAGGGCAAGAGATTGTTCAAAAGAATACTGGACCCAGAGTTTCATCACTTTGTTAATTACATCTAATTTTGTGAGATTGCAATTAACTTGCCTAAGGAAAGATTGTTTATGATTCCATTGTTTATATTGTTTGCTGAAATCGGTAATTCCCAAACTTTCTGGATACCTGAGACTCAACTGGGAACTTAATTTTAAAATATAAATTCCTAGTCCCACTCCCCAAAGGTTCTGATTCAGTACATTCAGGATGGGGTCTAGGAATCAGTGTTTAATAAGCACATTGGGTTTTTCTGGTACAGACGGTCCATGGACCACACTTTGAGAAAGCTCATCTAAAGAGTTAAGTTTCTGACATGTGTTACCAAGGGAAGCCTAGGAAAGCTTTGCACAACAGTAGTTGTAAAGAACTGTCAAACCTGGGCCTGCCGTGGTGGCTCATGCCATCATCTCAGCACTTTGGGAGCCTGAGGCAGGTGGATCATCTGAGCCCAGGAGTTCCAGATCAGTCTGGGCAACACGGTGAAACCCTACCTCTGCAAAAAATTAGCTGGGCATAGTAGTTCATGCCTGTGGTCCCAGACACTTGGGAGGCTGAGGTGGGAGGGTTGCTTGAGCCTGAGAGGTCAAGGTGCAGTTAGCCAGGATCATGCCACTGCACTCCAGCCTGGGAGAGTGTGAGACCCTGTCTCAGATAAAAACAAAAATGAAACAAACTGCCAGACCTGTGGGAATGTCTGCCAGTTTCAACCCATGGGGACAGGGTGAGACTAACATTATTTGAGCCTTTACATTGGAGAGACTTTAATAAGTGCTTTGCATGTTATCAGCTCTTTCAAATTAGTACAGTTCTACTAGAGGGGGTACTATTAGTATCCTCAATTTCCAGACAAAAAAATGAGGGACAAAAAGATTAGATGCATATCTGAGGTCACACACTCATAAATAACAGAGCATGCACCCAAACACCAGATTTCAGTGACCCCGGGGTGAAATGTAGTCGCTGGCACTTGCCTAGTACTGACCCTGCACTAGATACTGTATTAGTTTCAGTTGATTTTACCTCTCATTCATTAGGTCATCCAGAAAGCTTTGTGCCTTAGTCTGTCCTGGCTGCTGTAACAAACTATCATAAACTGGGTGGCTTATAAACACCAGAAATTTGTTTCTCATAGTTGTAGAGGCTAGGAAGTCCAAGATCAGGGTGCTGGGAGATTCATTGTTTGGCAAGGGTCCACGTCCTGGTTCATAGATGTCCACCTTCTTGCTATGTCCTCACATGGTAGAAGGGGCAAAGGGTCTTCCTCAGGTCTCTTTTAAGCCCTAAACCAATTGGTGAGGGCTTTACCTCCATGACCTAATCCCTTCCCCAAGGCCCCACCTCCTAATACATTATATCAATGATTAAATTGCAACATATGGCCATGCATGGTGGCTCACACCTTTAATCCCAGCACTTTGGGACGCTGAGGTGGGCAGATCACTTGAGGTCAGGAGTTCGGGACCATCCTGGCCAAAATGGTGAAACCCCATCTCTACTAAAAATGTTACAGAATTAGCCAGGGTGTGGTGGTAGACACCTGTAATCCCAGCTACTCCAGTTGCTGAGGCAAGAGAATTGCTTGAACCCAGGAGAGGGAGGTTGCAGTGATCCAAGATCACACCACTGCACTCCAGCCTGGGTGACAGAGCAAGACTTTGTCCCCCCCAAAAAAAAAATTCAATATGTGAATTCTGGGGAGGACACAAACATTTAATCCGTACTGCTAGTGTGGACATGATTTGAACTAAGATTCTACTGTTGATTCTCTTCACATACCTGGCAGTAGCTCTTGTATCCCATCCATTCCATTCAACAGTCATGTATTTTATTAATCTTTATTCCTAAAAAAAAAAACAATCGAGATTGCTCAGAATGTAAGTGTGACTAACGCAGGACAGGATCCGAATTTTCTAAGTGATGAACATTTTAACATATTATTTCAATCTAAAGGCATGCTACCCCTGAATTTAGGGGGAGACATTTTTTTTAAGTAAGGTTTATTTTTAAAATTGCTTTGCCAACTTTTTAAGGGCATATCACTGCCTCATTGGATGAGTCATGTTTCTAACTTTCACTTCCCATCAATTTAAATGTCATCTCTCAAGGAGCTGATGGGCCCTTTCACTCTAAATGAGTTTGCCTTTCATGCAGTGTTGTTCCATATGCCTGGCACAAAAGTGATTCCAGGTCATTCCCATTTATTTAATTTATTTTGGAGATGAAATTATTTTGCCCAGTAACTAGAATGCTAATGGGACTTATTGTAATGGTTCAGTTCAGGTTTGTTGGTTTGAAAATAAACGGCTTCATTTCAATATTTGCCTTTTGGCTGCAGCGGGTTACCTGGTCACACACTGCAGCCTCATTAACATCACGGCTTAATCGTAAGTTAATGTGCACCTTGTTTTTGTAAAGCAGGCTTCTGTCTTCACTGCCAAGTTTTGCCCCGCAGTATAGCCCCGAATTGGCATTTCCCATGGATGGGTTTGTGTGACGTGATTCAGGCTTTTAAACATCATAGTTTTACCAACACCTTGATAATACACATTTGAACTTATTTTTAGAATTTAGAATAAAGCGAGGAAAATAAATGTTAGCTCTCTGGAGTGTCACTGTGTTGTTGAGATTTGTGGAGGTGTACTACATCGTAATTCGGAGAGGTTGCCAGTCATAAAGGAGGGACAACAGGACCTCTGTACAATCAAAGGCAGAATTAAAATCTGCATGTTAATAGCTTTCCTGCCAGTCACGAATAGATTCATTCTTCACATCTCGGATATATAAAGCTTATTTGAAAATAAATTCTGGGGAGTGTTCAACCTGATTGAATCTGCTGTAAGCTCTGTTAATATATTTGTTTGAGTCACTTGCACTCAAAAGCTTTTTAGACAGAATATCACTTTTTTATATTATTCATGGTAATGTAATTCCCCCCTTTAATCTCTTCAGGGTTTCCCATTAAGTCACGATACGCAGTTCAGAGAAAGTTGGATCAACCACTAATCACGCTATCTGGACTTCTGTGTTTCTACTTTTTGTCCATCTCTTAAATCAGTCACTTGGCAGCAGCAAAACATGTGGCCACTCCAGACCATTTGATCGAAGAGCTCTTGTTAGGAGATTAGGCCGCTAATCTGCAAGCCAGCTAATGGAAATCATTCTGGGCAAGGAAATAAAACTGAACAACATTAGCAAACTCACCACATATTATAGGAATCAAGTGCATTCTAAATGGGTTAATCCTACCATTTAGCTATGAAGCCTAGGGGTAAAATGAACGTCTTAGATGATCCAAGATCATCTAAGTATACCTATAATGTACATTTGTATGGTGTATGTAGGGCAGGATCCCCATCAGAAATGGGGAATCTTTAAAGGATTTTTTATTTAGCCAGATAAAATAAACAAGGTCACAGTTGACTGAAAAAAAAAGAAAGAAGAAAATAGAAAACTCAGGAGGGAAGAACTGAAACCTCTCCTCAACACAAATACATAAAATGCAGGGAAATGCTTAGGTTGAAAACATGTAATACATATTCAATACATGTTTGTGGTTGAATCAAGTTACCTGGTATAGATCTAATTTTTATTTTAAAAATAGTGGTTGTGAGTCTTTAACAACTTATTTGGTTCTTTGACTTTCTCTTCTTTCCTAAACCCAAATTAATTATTCTTTAATATTGTCATTAAAATGTTTTTTTTGATCATTCCATTTATACTCAAAGAGTAACAAAGCAAACCCAAGTATTTGAGAGATACAGAAATGAATTTTCAGTGTAGGACAGGGTCTGCAAACTTTGTAAAGGGCCAGATGGCAAGTATTTTCTGCTTTGTGGCCCTTAAGGTACCTGTCGCAACTAACTGTCATGCATTGATGAAAGCATACAGATAATCTATAAACAAATGGGCATGGTTGTGCAATAATAAAACTTTATTTACAAAAACAGGTGCTAGTCTGGATTTAGCCTGTGGGTTGTAGTTTGCTGGTCTCTGGAATAGAACACATGTTTGGGAGACATAATTTCAAAAATCTTTTCTTTTTTGATTATCGTGGTTTCAGAACATGATATTTTCACCTATGGATGAATGCTCATTGAATTTTCATTTTTGTCTGACATAAATCAAAGCCCTTACATTGGGAATTCTTGTTAACCCTGATACTTCTTGTTAAATATTCTACTCCTGGGCTCTGCCAGGGATGGCAGCTGAGTTGGGGTGGCTGGATGGAAAGGTGGGAGAGTTAGTTTGGAGGTGATATGCTTTTTCATTCTTGAGTAACTTGAGAAAAAGTCAGGAGTTTGAAATAAAGATTTGGAATAAAAAGGTGGAGGGCAGACCTAATTTTTTTTAAGGATAAAGAAAAAAAGCAATATGAGAGATGGTATGACTTGTCACTTGGCTGGGGGCTCACTATTCATTGATAAATCTGCTATAAGATGTTACATGTTAGGATTCTGAGTAACAGTCTATTTATTCCATGAAACAGATCTCATGAAAACATACTACTGATTTTGGAAGAAACTTAATGAAAACAGAATCCTCCTAAATCCTTTTTTCTGGGTGTTTAGATATCTTATCTTCTGAACTTTTGTGTGTATCATTGCCTGAATTATCCCAAGAAAGGAAACTCCTTTCTTTTTGAACTCTTATTTATTTATATTTGTTTAAATTTTTAAACTTCACACTGACCCAGTGTTGTAGGGAAATGGGAGAATATCTCCCTGGTTTCTTGGAAATAGAGACTTCCATCATAGGATTCAAGTGTTGGAATGTTCCAGGGAGGCTGGTCTAAGGTGGTCTGTTTCTGCCACTGGTTCAAAGGAAAGTAATAGCCTAGACCTGAAAGATTCTGTGTGGTCGCTGTTTGCTTTTCCCAGCTGTGCTTTGAATGGTGAATACCATCAGCGGGAGGCAGCCCCTATGTCTCAGATCAGACAGGCAGGCTGAGGAGTGCTCAACACCACAGCCTCTCATCAAGTGCCCTGAAAAAGCAGACTTTGTCCTCTTCTGTCAGCTTTGTTTGTCCTCTGCCAAGACTCTGGTGACATGATTGCTCTTCATTTTACACTGGACATTAAAATAAACAGAAACCACTTTCACCTTTCCCATTCCAGGGTTAAGTGCTCAAGCAGGTATTGTTTCTGTCATGTGGTTTCCAATCAGCAAAACCACCCCCTTTTTACCTGTGGCAGCAAAGGCAGGGAGATTTTGAGACCTGGAGAGGGCTCTCTGTGGTGTTAATAGAACTGGTTCTGGGTTGGGGGCAGGGAACACCCATTATTCGCTTCCTACATCACTACTTCCTTTCTCATGTAACCTGGGGCTCCCTCTGGAAAGAAAATGATGGAGAGGTCACTGACCTGATGACCCAGGGACCCAGGCAGTCCTTACCGGGACCCAGACTTTCACATATAAATGTGACCTCCAGTTAAAGTTGGACTGACTTAACCCCACAAGATGATACTTGTAATGCTGTTCTGATGAAGCCATCTCACTCTGTAAACTGTCTTCTGATTTACTCAAAGCCATCTGCTTCCATACGAGGTGTTTTATTTGGGATCCAGAATGGGAGAAGGCGCATCAGCCCCCTCTGTAGCATCTGAATCTTAATGAAGAAAAGCACCGACAGTTCTTTAAAGGAGAATGGTGTGATGCTATTTATAGTTGGATACAGTTTTGTAATCCAGCTCCATGCTGGATGTTGACTATCAGTCAAGGAAGTTCACTTGTCTGCTGGTCTTCTGAGTGAGGTAGCATTGAGCAGAGCACCTGGGAGGGCCCAGGATCCCTCTGAACTGAGTATCCGGTGGGAGGTCCAGTTTCCACATTCAGCATAAGTGCTCACACAGCATCCATGCATGTCTTTCTCACATGTATCCCCAGCCGAAGTGGAAGAGGACTTCTCCAGCTCTGTTAGTTCTTTCTCTTCCTAAGAAGAAGCAGATTTTAGGTAACTTATCATTTGTTCATTTATGTCCTCATTCTTTATTCCTTGTTCATTCATTTTCCTTTTTTCCTTCCTTTCTCCTTCTGTTCTCTTTTCCTATTTTAACAGCTTTTATTTTTATTTAGGCATGATAAGGCCAAGATCAGGAAATGACTGCCATTGCAAAGACGATTTGTTACTCACAGGTGCACAGGGAGGAGTTACCTGGGAAAGCCTCTGGGTCAGGCAGGAACCAGAGGGAGAGAGAGGAACTGTTAAGAGTTTTGAGCTGGAAGCCATTATCCTCAGCAAACTAATGCAGGAGCGGAAAACCAAACACCGCATGCCTCACTTGTAAATGCGAGCTGAACAATGAGAACACATGGACAGAGGGAGGGGAACAACACACACTGGGGCTTGTCGGGAGTGACGTGTGCACAGGGAGAGCATCAGGAAAAATAGCTAATGGATGCTGGGCCTAATACGTAGGTGATGGGTTGGATAGGTGCAGCAAACTACAATGGCACACGTTTACCTATGTCACAAACTTGCACATCCTGCGCTTGTACTCTGGAACGTAAAATTTTTTTAAAGAGTTTTGATTGTGATTTTTACAGGAAGGAAGGGGCCAGGAAGGGTAAGCAGGCTTAGTGGCTGGCCTGGGTCACGTGCATGGGCTCTGGGACACAGGGGTTGTCTTTAGCTGTCGGATCTATAGCCGTGGGTGATTAGGGCAGGTGGGTGTGATCTGGAATATGAACTCAGTAAAGCCAGTGGTGAGGGTGTGGGCTCTGGATTGGTTAGTTTGAACCGTGTTCTTGTGGGTGAGCTGTCTGCTATCTCTAGGAATCCGCTAGAGTCCTGCGAAGAAGGCTAACAAGGCAGCAGGTTTTAGGCAGTGATTTGTGATCAGTATGATACCCTAACAGAAGGAGGGATGTGGCCAGGCACGGTGGCTTATGCCTGTTATCCCATCACTTTGGGAGGCTGAGGGGAGCAGATCACGAGGTCAGGAGTTCGAGACCAGTCTGGCCAACATAGCAAAACCCCGTCTCTACTCTAGCTTGTAATCCCAGCTACTTGGGAGGCCAAGGCAGGACAATCGTGTGAACCCAGGAGACAGAGGTTGCAGTAAGCCGAGATTGCACCATTGCACTCCAGCCCAGGTGATAGTGCTAGACTCTGTCTCAAAAATGAAAAAAAAAAAAAAAAAGAAGGAGGAATGCATGTAGCCAAAAAACATGAAACTTGACCTTGATAGAGAGGGTTTCCCTAAAAGATGTGAGAGGGAGAAGGGCTGGGAGAGACAGCAGAGGGACCAGAGCAAGTGAAGTCACCCAGGTGCTGGTGGTTGTGGCCCTGCAGGTCCTGCAGACCCACCTGGTGGCAGTATTGGTGGTCACAGCTGACATTGGGGAGTGTGGCTGCCTGGAGAGCTTCTGTATGGCTGAAGTCTGAACATGGGAGTTTAAGAGAGCAAACTCCTTTACCTTCATGCAGAAAGAAAAGTGTAAAAGGTAGAGTGTAGTGGCCAGGCGCGGTGACTCACTCCTATCATTCCAGCACTTTGCGAGGCTAGGGTAGGCAGATCATGAGGTCAGGACATCGAGACTGTCCTGGCTAACATGGTGAAACCCTGTCTCTACTAAAAATACAAAAATTAGCCGGGCATGGTGCTGCAAGCCTATAGTCCGAGCTACTCGGGAGGCTGAGGCAGGAGAATCGTTTGAACCAGGGAGGCGAAGGTCGCATTGAGCCGAGATCGCGCCACTGCACTCCAGCCTGGCAACAGAGTGATACTCTGTCTCAAAACAAAAACAAGAAAAGAAAAAGAAAGACAGTGAGAGTTTAGTAACACAGTGGAGGGCTCCGAAGCTCTACTGAAGAGTGGAAATGGTTTTCCGAGGCCGAGGCAACAAATAAGTCTGAGTTTTTCAACTAATACTTTGAATGCAGTACAAGTTGGTAGTGGTACCCGGCTAAACCGTGCGGTACCCCTTCCCGGTTACCAGCTTCTTGCTCCCATGCAGAAAAGCACTGAAGGTGGCCTTCCCCAAGACAGTAACAGGGGAGTAGGGATGGGGAGGACTTGGTGGCCAGATGCACGTGGACATGATGAAAAGGGAAGGGAAGAACTGTCAGGATTTTCACTGTCAGTGCTGTAAGCCCCTTAATAATAGGTCTAGTGTTCCATTATTGGAACGCTAAGCATGTGGGAATTATTTGTATCCTACTGCTCAAAGTCATCGACAAGATCTGATTGCAAAAATTCAAAACATTGCAACCTCAGGCATAAATGGATTTTAAGCTCCATGCGATAAAACCCAGGGTATGAAAGCAGTTCTGGCTGACGGGTTGATAGACGTGATAGATAGATACAGGTACATATACAGATGTAAATACCTACAAATAGATACAGGTAACGACCTCGATAGATGTACATATAGTGTGATGTATATCCCTGCATATACATATTTATACATACACGTACACACAAATATATATGTGCCTTTGGACAAAAAAGAAAATCCATAGGACAGTCTCGTTTGTTTTTTGAAATCCTACTGTTGAATAGCACCACAGAGGTGCCCTAAGGCAGCCTTGCATTGAGGGCACACAGATTTGGTGACTCAGCTCCCTTCTTCTCTATTTCTGAGTCACGTGGCCTGTACTTGACTCTCAAAAGCCCACTGCCCACCCGGATCCCCTGACTCCGAATGGTGGCCCAGTGTTTTCTGAGGACAGAGGTGGGACCGGGTGCTGGAGACAACCATTCCTTTCACAGAGACTGTAAGCCTTACCCAAGCATTAATTTTGCTGCATAGGCAGCCTGTTCTCCCACAAAGCCCTGACTAAGAAGAAAAGGGGCCCAGAAAAGCCAGCGGGGCCTGGCAGACAACTTGTGGCTTCCTTGCCATTTAAGCTTCCAAGGACTGTGGAGACATCAGCAGAGGCCAGGGTGGGTTTGAAAGGAGAGATTTCTCTTTCTTTCTTTCTTTCTTTCTTTCCTTCCTTCCTTCCTTCCTTCCTTCCTTCCTTCCTTCCTTCCTTCCTTCCTTCCTTCCTTCTTCTCTTCTTTCTTCTTTCTTTCTCTTTTTCTCTTTTTCTTTCTTTTTCTTTATTTCTTTCTCTCCCTTTATCCCTTTCTCTCTTTCTCTCTCTCTTCTTTCTTTTCCTTCCTCTCTTTCTTCTCTTACTTTCTCTTTTTCTTTCTCTCTTTCTCTTTTCCTTTCTTTCCCTTTCTTTCTCTCTCTCTCTTTCTTTCTTTCCTCTCTTTCTTTCTTTCTCTTTCTTTCATTTCTCTTTGTCTGTCTTTCTGTCAGAATTTCTGTTTCTGTCTTTCTTGTTTTTCTATATTTCTGTCTTTTTCTCTTCTCTCTCTTTCTCTCTATTCTGTTTTTAATTATATGTATAATTAATGCTATGATTTTGCAAAAAAAATTCTAGTTTCTCATAATTCTGCTTGCAGGCATATGCATATTTCTAAATTTAGATGTATTCTCCTATACCGTCTGGGGAAAGGAAGCATTTTTAAATGAAGCTAAAAGAAAGGAAAGGTATTCTGTTTTATTCTTATACTCATATTTCCCAAAACTTACCCTTGATATTGTTCATTTGGCGCAGTTATTGTTGAATACTTGGAAGGCAGTGGACGTGGCACACAGAGCTGCGGCTTTGGACTTTGCAGCTTTAGGTAAATTACTGATTCTCTTTGCCCCTCAGTGTATTCATCTGAATAATGGGGGCAGAGAAGCATCCTGGATGTCTCAGGGCTTCTGTGAATATTCATTGAGATAGTATGTGCAGGCCTGTGCCATATTCCCCACCAGAGGAATGATATTTATTTTTACTATTGATATTGTTGTTGTTGCTGTGTCTCTGAAGGGCTTTCGTCGTCTTATGAGCAAGACAAAAGGGCCAATATTCACTCTTTGGACTGGAAGCAAAAACTCCCTGCAATTCCAAACGACTTCACATGTGGAGCAATTTTACAAGGGGCTCAAAAGAAACATCTTGTTTGACTTTTCCCACAAATGCCAGAGAAAGACTCTTCTGAGCCATGCCGGGAAGAAAAATGAGAATGCCAGCTTAAATAAATGTTATCACAATCTCTGCAGAATCATGATGTCTCCGATTCTTAAAAGTGTCTACTACAGGGTATTTATTATTCTGTAATAATAATAAATCACTGCTTATGAAATGCAGGGAATCGAGTGTTGTGGAGGGGAGGAAGGGAAATACAGGGAGAAGAACTGCAAGAGACACAGGTCCAGCCAGGCCTGGACTATTAATCATCACCCTCCACTATTTCCTGAAGATTCATTCATTGTGCCATAGGTACCTAGAGGGTCAATTAGAGACCACAGACAGGCTTTTTCAAAGACACAGGAGGGTCAATTAGGCCCTTCTTATAATTTTCTGCTTTAACAGCAAATGCCAGCCTATCATGCATCAGATGCAAGGGAGTTTGGAAATAAACAGGGTAGTTTCCTTCCTCCTTTAAAAAAGAAAGAAAGAAAGAAAAAACATCCGACACAGAGAAATGGAGGCATTCAGGGATTGGGAATGTTTGGCTTGCTGGCTGTCAGGATCTGGTTCAAGAGAGGCAAAGGGGATTTTATCACCAACTGAGACTTGGGAGGAGCAGAGTTCTTGTGGGGTCAGAGCATGGGGAACGGTCAGGGAATTTGTATGATGGAGCACCCTGTTCCCATATCTGAGATGATTCATTTATCTTGAGTGCCTTCTTAACTGCCATTAGAGTACAATTATAAAGTCTCTACAATGGAAATGGGCCCTGAAATCAATTGCAGCTGGACTGACGTGCGGCGAGTCACCATGCCCACCATGACTACTGACTGTGTGTAAGACACAATTCAACCAAAAGCACGACACTGCTTTTTATTTGTTTTTTGGGATTGGCAAACATATCTTTTATTTATTTTATTTTTATGTTTTGAGACGAAGTTTTGCTCTTTCACCCAGGCTGGAGTGAAGTGATGTGATCTCGATTCTCTGTAACCTTCTCCCCGTTTTCAAGCAGTTCTCCCCTCAGCCTCCAGAGTAACTGGGATGATAGATGCCCAAAACCACACCCGGCTAATTTTTGTATTTTCAGTAGAGATGGGGTTTGCCATGTTGGCCAGGCTAGTCTCAAACTCCTGAATTCAGGTGATTCACCCACCTTGACCTCCCAAAGTGCTGGGATTTAGGTGTGAGCCACCACACTAGGCCACTAACATTATTCTTGGTGGTAAGGATAGTCTATTCCAATAAGTGAATTCAGACCAGCAGCTAGTGAAATTGTTTTTCTCTGTTATGTCTTACTCAAAGACAAGTAAGAAAGATTTCAGATCCAAACAGATTTCAGAATCTATTCTACAAAAGGTATCTGTTTTAGTAGTACTGACTTATTCTAAGCTACTACCTGGAGAAGAGCCCTACTATGCAAATTTTTTGTATAGAATATTTTCTAATATAATCGCCTGACTGCAGAGATGGAAGGAAAAAATGGCCTTGTAAATTTCTTCTTATAATCAAAAGTACACTAAAAAAGACGACAGCCTTTCAGTGTCACTGATTTCTCTGAAGCAATGTAACAGCAAACTCCAGAGACCTTGGCTAGCTCAGACGAAATGGAAAACATAGATTCAGGAGAAGCCAGGGAGGTAGGCTTTCTGCAACAGATTGTAAGCCAAGTCATAAATTGAGGTAAAGTACAAGATATAGAGGGGAGAAGCGGGGGTGGAGCCTGTAGCTTTGTGCCTGTTCATTTGAGGTCTGTAAGGTGAATGGGCTGAGAATTGTCCTATCTATTTTTGCAATGCATTCACACGATTAAAGCCATTAGTTAGAACTTTCTGCCAGGAAGCTACTGGGAGAAGGAGGTTTCTCTTAAGGAGGCGGATTAAAAAGAAAAAGAAAAGAAAATCCTCCTGGAATACACAAAAACATATGCACAAGAAAAATGAAGCCAATGGCCATTTGCTAGTAGTCCTTCTTGAAACATAAGCACCTAGAGCCTCTGCTTTCCAACATATTTTAATAAGAAACCCTATTAACAAGGTGATACAGGCAATGCTTGGGAGGAAAGGGATGAAGTTCATTAATTTCATAAATTCTTTGGTTGGAAAGCATCTCATTCCCCTCCCTCTCATGCTAGAATCTGATCTACTTGCTCTTCTACATTCAGTCTACAGGCATGTCTTAGTCTGTACCCATCCCTGACTCTGGCCTCTGTGGTCTCTTGCCTGGACTATTCTAGGAGCCCACCTGCTGCCAGTCCTGACTGTCACAAATCCATCATTCTTTACTGAAGCCAGTGGGCTCTTTCTAAAATGCATGTCCAGTCCTTTATTATGTGAGATTCCACAACATTCATAAAGTACCCCCCTATTACTTTCTGTGACTGTGAGGATAAGATCCACAATCTTGCTATAACTACTGAAGCAACTGGGGACTTCAGCTCTGCCCCCAGGCCCACCCTTCCCCACCACTGTCCATTTCCCAAGCTTGGCTCCAAGCCAGATAGAACTGCATGTCCTTCCACTTAGAGGCCAGATCTTGTCTGGATGCCGTGGATATTAACTGCGGGCAACAAAGTCCTTGTAGTCAGGGAGATGATAGCCTGGAACAGCAGTAGAGAAGTGAACAGATAAACCCAAGACAGTCATGCTTGTAGGGGGTACTATGGGAACAAAGGATGATGCAAGGTACCCAACTCAGACTAAAGGTTGTAGAGAGAAGGGCTCTAGGGTTCAGGCAAGTCTTCCACAAGAGCCACTTGGTTTGGTGAAAGAAAAGGCGCACTCTGGGCAAAAGAATGTGCCAGATGAAGGCCAGGCCTTTCCAAGCTTGATCAGAGTCAGGACTACAGGGGGAGTGATACTGGCAGAGGTCAGCTCAGTGAACTGGAGACTGGAATCAGGGAGACATATGAGAACCACCACAACAGCTAGGTGTAAGCAGGCAAGCTCATGAGTTAGCACAACAGCAATCTCCAATGCCTAGGAGGCTAGGCCATTTCTACAGTGAGTGAAGTTGGTCTGATAGGTACTATGGCAAACCAGAGGGCACATGCCCCAGCTAAAGAGGGGTAGCCACTGCTCAAGTCCAGCCAACTGTAGCCAAATGCAAAATGCAGGCAAAGGATGCCAGATGTGCTTTGTCAAGATAAACAGGAAATCCCAATTTTGATGGGAACTCTTCCAAATTTTAAATGTTCACAACTAATTTATTTCATTAAAAAAACCAAAACAAGCAAACTTCAGCAGGACAAACCAAAGATATCTGCAGGTCACCAATTTGCAGCTTCCAGGATAGGACTGGGAAATGAGGATGGAGACTTCAGGCACTAGAAAATTTTCTTGCCTCTTAGGGATTGGATCCTGCAGGGATTGGAAGGCAATAACACTAAAAATAAAGATGAGCCCCAGGAAGGCAGGAAGGCGGCAGCAGCAGCAGCCAGGGCCAAAGCTGCCCAGGAATGAAAGCAAACTATCTGAAGGCCAAGAATGAGCCTGGGCCTTCAGAATCACAGCCCAACATCCATGAGCTCAGTTAGCCAACAAATGTTCACTGAGGGCCTACTATGTCCTCGGCATTGTTCCGGATTCTGAAAAAGCAGCAGTGTGCAAATCCGGAAAAACTCCCTGCTCTACACTTTGGGAGGCCAAGGTGGGCAGATCACCTGAGGTTATGAGTTCGAGAGCAGTCTGGCTAACATGTTGAAATCCCGTCTCTACTAAAAATACAAAAATCAAATGGGTATGGTGACGAGTGACTATAATCTCAGCTACTCAGGAGGTGGAGGGTGCACTGAGTTGACATCATGCCACTGCACTGCAGTGTGGGTGACAGAGTAAGACTCCGTCTCAAAAAAAAAAAATCAATGAATAAAAATAAAAAATAAATCCCTGCTCTATAGGAATGCACTTATGTGTCCCATTTCTGGGGAAAATGAAAAATAAGACAGTTTTCAGTGGTTTAGCAAAGGCTCTGGTAGAGGCTCATCGTCTTCAGCTGTAGTGCCACTCTCTTCTTGGAAACTCAGATGAAAAACCTGCAAGTCAAACAGGCTCAAAAGGCCCAGGGCTGCAGCATTCCAGAACTGAAGAGCACGGGTTTTATTGCTTGTTTTTGGTTGTAACCCCAACACCTAGAACAGTGCCTGCACAGGCTGACGTCTGCTGAATGAATCTGGGCTAAGATGTATTCCCAAGAGCCCAGGGGGGAAAAAAAATCACTAAAGTTGATATTGGTTTTTCCCACATTAAAAGCATTTCTCTTTTGCTTCTAACTCTCTTTGTGGTGATAGATAGGTAGAATCAGGTCTTAAGGTAAATAATAATAACAATCATTGGTCTATCCCTGTTTTAGCAAGCTTGGGTATTCAGAAACAAGCAGAGGCAAAATCTAACAGCCTGCTACAAAACGGAAGTAGAAATGAAGGAGCATGGGCTTTTGACAGTCCCCCTTCCACATTTTCATCTCTGCTTTGCAGACAGTACTTTCTCCTTTTTATTTTATCATAATGTGTTTCAAGATATGTTTGCTGGCTCGACGCAGTGGCTCACACCTGTAAGCCCATGGTGAAACCCTGTGTCTACCAAAAATACAAAATTAGCCAGGTGTGGTGGTGCATGCCTGTAATCCCAGCTACTTGGGAGGCTGAGGCAGGGGAGTCCCTTGAACCTGGGAGGCAGAGGTTGCAGTGAGCTGAGATGGTGCCATTGCACTCCAGCCTGGGCAACAAGAATAAAACTCTGTCTCAAAAAGTTAAAAAAAAGAATAGTGTTACTGATACATATTATTTTGGAACCAATTCTTAAGCAATAATTAAAAAAAAGAATGCAGCTATGATGATTGAGCTTTTATGTTATGAATTTTGAATTTTGTACTCTGTAGGCATGGTCATTATGAGTGACAGAGAAATCAGTAGAATAAAATTTTATTTGAAAGCTGGGATTGTTGCATGCTGCAGTGTGTTTTTTGTTTGTTTCTTGTTGCTGTGTAACAAATGACCACACGCTTAGCAGCTCCCACTAACATCTGTTTATTAACTACAGTTCTGTAGATCAGAAGCCTGGACATAGTGTGACTGGCTTCTTGGCTCAGGGTCTCATGGGGACAACATCAAGGTGCAGCTGGAGGTACGTCCCTTCCTGCAGGCTCTGTGGAAGAATCCCCTGCTAGGCTCACTCCGGGTGCTGACAGAATTCGGGTGCTGGCAGAATTCAATTCCTTGCAGTTGTAAGACTGAGGCCCCTATTTCCTTTTGACTTCAGCTGATGGCTGCTCTCAGCTCCCAGAAGCCACCCACATTCCTTGACTTTTGGCCCCCTGCATCTCAAAGCCAGCAACAGAGATTCTCTTGTGCATGAAGTCCCCTCTGCTTTGAATTTCTCTGACTTTCCTTGACTCTGCTGTCTAGGCCATGGATTTCAAGGGTTCACGTGATGAGGATAGTCTCTTTATCTTAAGGGCAACAGAGTTGGAGTCTTAATTAACATTGGTGAAATCGCTAGGTACCACAGTACCTAGCGTAGGAATTGACTGAATAACTGGAAGAAGCCATGTGTACACCGTGGACCAGAAATCTGGGAGGCTAATTAGAATTTTACCTATCAAAGCCACATTTTTTTTTTTTTTTGGAATAACAGAAAAATAAAAACAAGACCAGATCTTTACAGAGACTTTTTCACAGGCAGAACGTTTAATATAAAGAAAGGGAGTAATAGGAGAAGATAAAAACTGTAAAGACAGCATGTTTAGGTAGAGCACCTTAAAGGGAATCAGAGACTTTATTACAGGCAGACACGCCTTTATTTGTGAGCCAAGCAAGTGATTTTACAGGAAGAGCAGAATGGGGGGTTCTGGGGCTCATGATCTTCAGTTACTAGCAGTGGAGGTGAACTGAAAACATTTGGTCTCTTGTGCAGTCTGATGCAACTCATTATCTTCTCTGTGCCTCAAGATTCCTGTCGAATTTGTCATTAAAAATAATGGGAAAAATCACAGTGACTTTTGCACCAACCTTATAGAGTGAGCTGGTATTCAGGATGGCTGTAATGGTGAGGCAGTGGCAAGTGGATCTTCGTTTTTAGCCCTGTGGAGGCATACGCTGGGCACGCAACACACATCCCTTCCACTGTCCTTTTCTCAAATAGAGTTATCCAAACAAATTGGATGCTCAACTCTGGATTTGATCCAAGCTCTCTGGAAATCAGTAGCTTCTCAAACTATTTCATGGTGGTGTGCCTTTTGGGCATAGGAGAAGGAAATGGAAATAAGAACACTGAGAGCCTTGGTAATGCTGTCCTTAGGTCCCACGCTGGATGCAAAATTCCTGCAAGAACTCACATTATCTCAAAAACCATGCCTATTCTGAATCGCCCCTGAATTCAACCATGCTGTGTGTTAATATATGAACTAGTGGCTGCGTCACTTACCAGTTACATTCCGACTCCAGGAATGCATGTCTCCCCTTTGTTCCTGCATACTCTGATGCTAAGCAGGCCAGGGTTAAGGGAGGCAAGCAAGGCACCTCGCCTCCCAGGTTCATGCAGGTACATATTCTGCACTTGCTGATGCTGAGCTTGTAGGCTCCATAAATGTCTGCCCTGGGTATTGCACTTGCCTCCCTCTCAGCTGACTCTGTTGGGCATATCACTTACTCCCATTAGAGAGGCCTGTTACCATGTGTGGCTATTTGTCAGATATTCACGCTCAGTCCATACCTGCATGCCTTTGAGGTATGCACCTACTGGCAATCTCATCGCGCCACTCAGTGCAGGTGAACACA
The DNA here is from genome assembly GCA_004027835.1 of Alouatta palliata. NCBI lineage: Eukaryota > Metazoa > Chordata > Mammalia > Primates > Atelidae > Alouatta > Alouatta palliata. Next base: position 30,829 of record PVKV010012795.1, on the reverse strand, counting down.
TGCAAGCTAGGAGTTACGATCTTTAACACAGGGAAGACCCTTGTCTGTGGAAGTGCTGAGCTCTTCGGTGTCATCACAGAAAAGCCTGAGCCCGTCCCTGGTACGGAGTCATCACATCCCATAGCTGAGCTATGTGGGAGCTCCACGATGAGGAGTTGACACACAATCAGTTAATTACATAAAGAGAACTTGAGCAAACTCCACGGCTCCACTTCTTATTCTGCCATATCCTGCGCAGATTCCTCTGAAAAGCTTTATAGATGTTCTATTTTTTAATCCCTCCCCCATCTTTCTTTCTTTGCACCCACGATGCTCTGAACTTCAAGCTGAGTATAATGTATCTGATTTCCCAGCATACATACTAATCAGGTTTGAAAATTGTCTTGTGAGGCTTTAAAAAGCTAGCCAAGAGCAGTGCGATTTCTCCAAAAGGATATCTGCAATCAGGATGATTACATGGGAAAATAAATCATAATTTATATTGCTGAAAATGTCATTTGCAAAACACTTTGACAATACCTTCCTTTCAGTCTGTTTTCCTGTGTGTGGAAGGGTAAGTGATGCCCTTCTGCAACTTTCCTTTTATTTTATTTATTTCTTTCTTTTTAATATTCTGAATATCCCTGTAGCAATTGCAGATTCAGGGCAGTATAGGGTGGTTCCGGAACACAACTGACAGGCATTGAAGCCCACAATTGAACAATAACAACATCAAAGAGAGAATCCAAAGATAGTATGTGTTTAGGTTACAGGCACTCATGTGGTTGAACACACACACACACACACACACACACACACACACACACACATATTTTTTTCTTATTGCAATAGAATGTAATGGTAGATTTTTAGAACCAAATGACTTGTAGGAAGCTGTCTCTATACTACCCTGCTACCTTCAAGTTCAATAAACTATATTAAATTATCCAGGAGGATTGATTAGTGATCTGATTCATTAATGTCCCTTGGTATTAAGAACCATCTCTAATTGTGTCCTGGTTGGCAGATAGTAAGTCCACAGATGCCAACAATTAATATCTGTGGTTGATTATAAAAATGACCACCAATTCTTTCCTCTCTCCTGCCCATGTACATCCTTGCATTGTGAAATTGTAGATCCTCCCCTCCAAAGGTGAAGTTAGTTCCTCCACTCCTTGAACCAGGATGCCGTGAACCTTGCTTTGACTAATGAGGCATTTGGAAACATGACACGAGCAGAGGCATGAAAAGGGCTTCTGTGTCGGTGCTTGCCCACTTGCTGGGCTAGGAACTCTTTTACTTCTTGGTGTGAACAAGCCCAGGCTAGCCTTCTGGGTGATGAGAGACACAGGACCATGTCACCCCAGCCAAAAGCCAATCTAGAGACAGAACTGCCTGGCTGACAGCAGATACCTGCCCAGCTGAGCCCAGCCCAAATTGCTGACCCATACAGTCTTGAGCTAAACATAAGTAGCTGTTGTTTATAGCCACTAATACTTGGGATGGTTCATTGCACAGTAAAATTTAATGGAGACAATGCTTTTGACGTTGACTCTTTGGGAGGTGTTGTAAAGGTGTGAAATGTGTAGTGTGTGCCCCTTTCTTTAGCTGTAGACCTGGTATGTTAAAGTATTCAGTTATTTGGTGAGTGCACCTTTGCTGATGCCCTGGCCAACATTTTGGGTCTCAGAAAGCATGAACGTTTCATCCGGGGTTATATGCTACAGAGATATTGAAGAAATTGAGGATCCCTGAAAATCTTGTGTCTCCCTCACAAGGATCAGATGGCAGGATCTGATGGAAGGGATAGGGAGTGAGTGTTAACAGAGAGAGAACCGAGGGGAGACGTTTCTCAGAGGTCTCATGTCAAGAAAAGATCATTTCTCCCGAGGAATCAGTTTCCTTTTCAATCTGAACTTCATATCTGATAGTATTCCCATCTTTTCTCTGGCCACTCAGGAGCTCAAATATGAATTTTTGGTATACTTCTGCCTGGCTCCAGCAAAGTCATAGAACAAGATGGTACCTCTCTGGCCTCTAATTTCAGCTATCTCCTTATTTGTTTAAAAACTTTAACTTAAATTTTTTTTCCCCTCAAGATCTGTTTATGGATCATCCATTTTCTTTTTCTCCATTTCCTTCCTCTTTTTATTTTGCTCCCTTTTCTCCTCCCTCTTGCCTCTTCTCTAGTTTTTATCTACAGTGGGTTTTAATGAGTGCCATCTGAAATCCTCCTTTCTTTTTAAGAAGTCAGGTAGAAAACAAAACCAAAACCAAAGGCTACACTTACAATTGTTGTAGCCCTAGGAACTGAGAGAAGAGTACAGGCAGTTTCTTGGGCAGTTCCCTCCCCAGCAAGGAACCTCGCTTTGTCTATTCATTCATTCCTCAGAGGCAGCATAGCAGAGTAGAAAGAACTCTGACTTTGGCATTGGTGCTTTCAGCTTTGAAGTCTAAGTCCATCGCTGTATTAGTTTCCTCTTGCTGATAGCTGATTTGTTATAAACAAATGGCCAAACACTTACTGGTTTAAAACAATACATGTTTGTCATCTTGTAGTTCTGGGGAGTCACAGGTTCAAAATCAGCCTTACCTGGTCAAGGTGTCAGTAGGGCTGGTTCTTTCTGCAGGCTCTAGGGGAGAATGCATTTTCTTGCAGTTTTCAGATTCTAGAGGCCTGCTGCATTCCTTGGCTATTGGCCCCTTCCTCTATCTTCAAAGCCAGCAGTGTGATATTACTGCAACTCCTTTGCTAATTCTTCTTCTTTTGTGCCATCACATTCTCCTAATCTGAGCCTCCTGCCATTCTTTTATAAGGATGCTTTTGATTCCACTGGGACTACCCAAATATTCTTGGATAATCTCTCCATCTCAAGGTCCTGAATCACATCTTCAAAGTCCTCTTTGCCATGCCTGATGACAGAATCACAAATTTGGGGGATTAGTGTGTAGGCTTCTCTTGTAGGGAGTCATTATTATTCTACCACAACCACTAATTCTGGACTTTGGGTTCTCTCATCCATAGAACAGGGATAACAATATCCTCCAGGCTATCTGCGGAAGTAGAAAATACAGGCTTTATCTAGGGCATCACTCAGTGATTGGAGTCTTCCTTTTAAAGCTGTTCGAGGTCCATTTCTCAGGACTGAAATGTGGACAAGACCATCACATTTTTCAACCCCCTCAACAGCGACCGAGCAGATAAGCATACAATGGCAATTGTTCTGTCTGCTTGGGTTGCTGTAACAGAATACCATAAACTGGACAACTTAAACAGCAGACCTCTATTCTTTATAGTCTAGAGGCTGCGAAGTTCAAGGTGAAAGTGTGGGCAGCTTCAGTGCCTGCCTGGGGCTCTGTCTCTGGTTCCAAGATGGATGCCTTTGTGTGTCCTCCCATGCCAGAAAGAGGAATAGCTCTGGACTCTTTCTTTTTCTTATAAGGATACTAATCCCGTCATGCCTCCCACCATGATCTCATTTGAAATTAATCACTTCCCACAGGCCCCACCTCCAAATACTGTCACACTGGGGCTTAGGGCTTCCACATATGAATTTGGGGGAACTGGGGGAAGGAACACATACATTTAGTCCCTAACAGCTATCTCACTTACGTCTCTAGTTAGTGATTCAGAGAATAGGAAGTATAGTGAGAACAACATGGTATCAGAACCAGGAGAGGGTCCTATGACTTTCTAAGTTCAGCTAAAAACAAACCTTCGCTGCCTTGGGCCTGTGGTTGCCCCTCTCTGGTTGTCCGTGGCCTTGACTGTAAAATGTGAGGCATCAGTGTGAGGCACAGGGTGGTTCTGAAGACCAAGTGAAACTGTTTGTGTGGAGGCTGGGCGAGTGTTAGTGCTCAGAGGCAGCCAGAAGCTGTGGTTTCTACCTCCCCAGAATGTGCAGAGCTTCCTTTTCTGCAGGCAGAAGTCTCGTAGGATGGGGCTCACTGCAGTGCAGTCAGGAGACTGGAAATGTTAGTGGCACCAAAGTGGGCTTGACTTCCTCCTCATACAGTTCCTACCAGAAAGGCAGAAATGTACAATAAACTGAGCACCGATAAAGCACCCAGAACATGCTTTTGCACATTGTTTGATTCATCAATCAGAGCGGGGCATGGCTGTCATCAGTTTACAGTTGAGAGAATTGAAGATCAAAGGAGTCATGTCTCTCTGAATAGTATTAGTAATAGCAGCAGTATCGACAGCAATCATGACGGTAATTAAAATTGTAGCAACCACCAGAGTCATCATAGCAGAAACTCACATTTGTGGGCTGTCGAGGTGCTAGGCCTGAGGCTGAAGTCATACATTCATAATTTGTTTATCCCACCCTAAGTGGTAGGTGTATTCATCATTCTCAGTGTCAGAAGAAACTGAGGTTCAGAGTGGCCCAGTAACGATCACAGGCCCAACCCTCGTGAAGGGCATGATTGGCAGAAGCCCAAATTAAGCCCCTATCATCTGCTGACCCTTTCCCAAAGCAGTGCTGCCTACCAGAGTCTTTCCTCTTCTGCTGCCAAGAAGTGAGGATTTTTTTGTTGTTCTGAAAGGTCCTCAAGCTCATTGCAGCCTGGTATTTTATTTAAAGGATGCCCTTTGCTGCGTAACTAGGGCAAGTGACAACCAATCGGCTGCTCCCCACTGGCTATGAAAAGTTCCAGCTCATCCACCCTGCCTCTGTAGCTGAGTCGGAGAGAAAAGGAGAAAGTTTTCCTCCCGCAGCTGGGCCACCAAACCAGAGGAGCCTCCAGCCGGGGTGGTCTCGAGGAGGTCCATTACCAGCTGGAGTGACAGAGTGTGGCGAGCCTGCAGCTCATCCCATGTCTAATGGAACAGAAACAAGCACCCTGCTGCCCTTATTTTCCAGTGCCTCGTTGGGACTCTGCGAGGTTTATTATTCTTAGCATATAATGGAAAATGCGTTGCCACGTTAAATCCAGAGCCACTGTTCACTGCTCTGCAGATTGAAGGCAGCAGGAGTCTTTGTCTTATTTACACACAGTGCCTGCAAGAGACACTTAGGACAGAAGAACGCCATCGTTAAAATCCATGCAGAATTTGAAAGTGTGCATTAATGCATGTGACCAGATGGTTCTAAAATATGCCACTTTAACCAAAACTCATCCTCTGAAAATCTCTTCTGAAGAACATCGACTGTGCATAATAACTGACTTAAGTTGGGCCATTTTAGAAAACATGAGGTACGGGATGAAGATGAGAGAGGACAATGGTTCCTACTTAACATTACTTTGTCCCTCTAAAAGCCTGCATGGGGGAAAAAAAATCCACCCAATATAAAAACTGTGGCAGTACTTAGACCATTTAGAATCACTTTGAGTTATTACCCAGAAATTGCTAAGCACTGCTTTCCAAGTTATATATTAAATTTTTTTTAAAAGCTTCCAATCTTTTTTGGGGGGCTTGGGGTAGGGGATGGAGTCTTGCTCTTTCACTCAGGCTGGAGTGTAGGGGTGTTATCCAGGCTCACTGTAACCCCCACCTCCTGGATTCAAGAGATTTTCCTGACTTAGCCTCCTGAGTAGCTGGGATTACAGGCACCTGCCACCACTTCCAGCTAATTTTTCTATTTCATCAGAAATGGGGTTTCATCATGTTGGCCAGGCTGGTCTCAAACTCCTGACGTCAAGCGATCCACCTGCTTCGGCTCCCCAGAGTGCTGGTATTACAGGCGTAAGCCACTGCCTGCACCCAGCCCCAACTTCTTAAAAGCCAGAAACAACTGGCTGTTAGTTAGCTGTCATAATATTAATACTAGTGTCTGCACGGAGGTTTGCCTTACAAGTTTTAAGGTCTATCAGTACATGCATCTAATAGTCCTAACACTGTCATCCTGACACTTGAGGTCTTATTATCCACTTCTCCCTTAGCTATGTAAACAGGTGAATAACCTACTCTGGATTTACCCAGATAGTGCTTGTTACAGACACAGCACACAATGAGATTGGAGGCTCCTGGGTGTCAGCCTCTCAGGCTGGCTCATTACAGGGGGAGCAGAATGCTTCCCAGATAAGCCATCATTGTGGGGCAGGGGGACTTTAGGCCACTTTGTCTGAGGAACACTCAGGTTTGCTAACCATTGCTTAAAATTACAGGATACCTCAGGACCTTATGGGCAGAAATGTGACTTTCTATAGCAAAGATGTACTGTTTCCCACTTAGAAGAATCAAAAATAGAAGAGTGCTTCTTTTTTTGTGTCTCTCTATTGTTATTAAAACAATTAGGTGCATTTTCCTTGAATCAAGGCAGTTTTTTTTTTAATAAAACATTCTATTTCATATCACTGTTCAAACTTGACATCCACATTTGAGTTTGTTTAAAATATTACCATTTTGTTGACACTCACCCGTATTGTCTTTCAGTTGGTCAGTCATTTAATTTATAATATACCATTTAAAGAGCAGTTGGAGAAAAGGGAAGAACTTAAATGTGAGTGATTATTTTCGTAACTGCAATTTTGTCGGCTTCTTTTTGTACATATATGATTATGAAGCAATTTGCATGAAATTTACACCTTTTCAAATTTTGAAAATTGCCTTGTTGATAAAGAGTCGCTGTACTTCTCAATACTGCACTGATTAATCACAGTTAGAGAACAGACATAACATTTTTATTAAACTCTCAGTGAGCAGGAAAATTAGCACTTCCTGCAATAACGATACTAATTTCATTAGTGAACGTTTTCATTTATAAAGTGCTTCTTCCTTATCTTGAACCTCTTATCCTTTTCTTATTGACCGAAGAGAGGGCATATCTTTGGGAGCTGGTAATAAACCATATTCGTAATATGATGTGACCTCATCGACAAGCTGCAGCTTCTAGCTGCTCATCTTCCTTGATCATAAATATCCTTCAGTGCCTCTTGTCACATGGTGCTGTTAGAGCTTCCTCTTTGAATTTCAAATGTGATAAGAGATGGTTTCCATCCTCAAGAGCTTGCAATGGGATGGTTATTGGCAAGATTAAAACTCTCCAACTCACAGGTGGATATAAAGATAAAGAAAATCCAGTATTTTGTTGATTTATGTTCATATAACTTTATTGGATGATTATGGTAACGGGGAAACAGGTAAGAATACAGGAAAACCTTGTGGCCCTGTTTGCCTTTTAAGAAATTGAACTTTGCAAACACTCAGGGGAAACTAGTGAGGTGGGAATAAAGACTGCTAGACTAGGGGTCGGGGGCCCAAGAATTTTATTAATATAAAAATTTGCATATAAATGTCCAGTTTCACTACCAAGGGCTTTCTGAAACATTGGTAGTAGATAAATTAATGCAACAATTTTTTTTTCTTTGAGGCAGGGTCTGGAGTGTGGTGGTGCAATCATAGCTCACTGCCACCTTGGTCTCCCGGGCTCAAGTGATCCTCTCACCTCAGCCTCTTGAGTAGCTGGGATTACAGGCAGGCACCACCATGCCTGGCTAATTTTTTAATTTTTCTTTTATAGAGATAGAGGGTCACTCTGTTGCTTATGCTGGTCTCCAACACCTGGGCTCGAGTGATCCTCCTGCCTTGGCCTCTCAAAGTACAGGGATTATAGATGTGAGCCACCAAGCCTGGCTTCAATCATTACTTAGCCAATTTCCTGCTAGAAGCCAGGAGTTTCTCAAGTTTCTGACAACACAAAGGTGAACACCAGACAAGCCAGGTTTACAGAGTGTACGTTCCAGTGGGGGAGCCGGTACAAAAAACAACACCAAGACAAAATATATTCCAGTGGCAACACATTTTCAGAAACAAAGACTGCAAAGGGGTAGAAAGGCATGGCAGGGGAGAAGGCGGGGCAAGCTTTAGAAAGGACAGCGAGGCAAGGACACAGTTTCAGAGGCGAGAAGGAGCTGGCAGTGTGAAGAGTCAGAGGAAAAGTGTTTCAGGCAGAAGGAACAGAAAGTGAATCAGCGCCCCATTAAGGCAAATATTATTCATTGAAAAGACTATATCATCCAGACAACTTGTTCATGTGCCCTGTGATTTCTGAATGTAGAATTGAGGTCTATTTTTGAAGGGAAGTATTGGTCCTTGCTTTGTGTCTGCGAGGGAAAGCTTACTGTATCTACTTACAGTAGGAGAGAAATCTACATGTCTGAAAACCCACTGAGGGAGAAAGGGGCAGTGACAGATTCTAAATGTTAATAATGCAGATAACCTTTTCTTTATGTGTCGATTTTTGTAAATGTATTGCTTTTATAGCTTTTTATGAGCCAATAATGGCTTAGAAAGGTAAATGACTTGCCCAAGGTCATACTACCAGTACACTTGGGAGCCAAGATTAATCTTAGATGACTTTGTGAAATGTCCCATTAAATATAAACGTGTGTGTGTGTGTGTGTGTGTGTGTGTGTGTGTGTGTGTGTGTATGTATATTGCATTGCATGCATTATGGCTTAATAGATGCACATTCATTTGACACATTATGTTTTAACTTTATTAATAACTTTTTGTGGGCTAAGGTCTTATTTTGCCTGCTTGACATATGGATTTTAAAGGGCAAGTGTCTTAGGATACAAACCATCCTGTAAAGAGTATCATATTCTCAAAAACATGTTCATACTCATCAGTCAGAAGGCATTGCAGTTGGCTGGGTGTGGTGGCTCATGCTTATAATTCCAGCACTTTTGGAGACCAAGGTGGGTGGATCACTGTAGGTCAGGAGTTTGAGACCAGCCTGGCTAACATGGTGAAACCCCGTGTCTACTGAACATACAAAAGTAGCTGGGCATGGTGGCACATGCCTGTAATCCCAGCTACTCGGGAGAGTGAGGCAGCAGAATTGGAATCCGGGACAGGGAGGTTGCAGTGAGCCGAGATTGCATCACTGCACTCCAGCTTGGGCAATGGAGCTAGACTCCGTCTCAGTAAAAAAAAAAAAAAAGGAAAAAAGAAAGAAAAGAAAAATAAGGCACTGCAGTTAATAAAACAATGATAAATTATTTCACACTCACCAGATTGAAAAAATAAAGTAATAAGGCAATAACAAGTATTTGAAGGATATGGAGAAACAGGGAATTTTATACATTACTGAACTGAAACAGCCATTTTGGAAAATATTTTGATATTACCTAATAAAGTAGTACTTAACAATTCATGCAATTTCGTTCCTATAAAGAGAAACTCTTGAGAACTAGGGAAAGTTCAAGAATGCTTCTGGCACATTATTTGTGATAGCAAGAAACTACAAGCTTCCCAAAAGACGTCTACAATAAAATGGGGAAATCAATGGAGACACAGTTCTGTATAGTAGTTAGCGGTGACAATGGATGGCTACCAGAACCTGCATCAATATAGAAGAATCTCAGCAATATAATATTGGATTAAAACATCATTTACAGCTGGGCATGGTGGCTCACGCCTGTAATCTCAGCACTTTGGGAGGTTGAGGCTGAGATGGGCAGATCACTCGAGCTGAGGAGTTTGATACCAGTCTGGGCAATGTAGTGAGACCCCATCCCTACCAAAAATACAAAAATTAACCAGGCATGGTGTCATGTGCCTGTGGTCCCAGCTACTTGGGAGACTGATGTGGGAGGAGCGCTTGAACCCAGAAGGTTGAGGCTGCAGTGAGCCATGATGGCACCACTACACTCCAGCCTGGGCTACAGAGTACCCTGTCTCAAAAAAATAAATAAACAAAATAATCAAAGAAATAAAGCATTTCCATAGGTAAATATATACAGTATGATTACATTTATAGAAAGTTGAAAATACAGGCAAAACTAAACATATTGTTTGGGGATATTTGTTAAAACTGTAAAGAAAAGCAAGTGAGTGAATAACGTAAAATATGAGCTAGTGTTTTCCCAGGTGTGTGGTGGGATGGGCATGGTGGGAAGGAAAACAGAATAATACCATGGGGAGAGATACGAAGGTGACAGACTGGAAAGTTCTGTTTCTTAAAATGACCTAGGTAGTCATTCTCTATATTAATAAAGTATACATATGTTGCTTATATGAAGTCTTTTGTTATAGGTAGCACATAACCCATAATCTGAAAGAGTCTGCTTCCAGAATTAAAAGTTTAAAAAATGCTGTAGTACCTTGAAACCAAAATAGGTGTCAGATACTTGGCTATTTTGTTTTTTCTTCTTAGCTATTTTGACCTACTGTGAGATTTTGCCTGACGGAAAAATAAGAATGTGTGTTATGCCCTGTGCTTTGAATTTCTCCATACTTCACTCCATCCTGTATGTCAGATAACATCTTTCTAAAACACATCTTTGTCACATCATTCCTCTGCTCAAAAATGCTCAGTGGCTCCCTGTGCCCTCTGGGACTAAGCTTATAATGCTCAGCTTGCCATTCCTTTGCCCAGTGTACTCTCTGTCTCACTAATTTGTTCACTATTTCAGTGCATTTTCGTGAAGCACCTTCGTAGACAGCCACCAGATGGGTAGCAGCAATGCTGCATTGAACCGTGAATCTGAAACTTTCATCAGGTTTACTGGCTTCCTGTCCTTGCCACACCATCTGCTCATTCTCCATCTCCACTTGAACAAACTTCACATTCTCTACTTGTGTATCATTCAGTATTCTTGCTACATAAATTAACACAAATTTTGCAGCTTTAAGCAGCACACGTTTATTAGCTCATGGTTTCTGTGGATCAGGAATCTGAGTATGGCTTAGCTGGATCCTCTGCCTAGGGTCTTACAAAGTTACAATCAGATACTGACCAGGGTGTGTTCTGATCTGGTAGCTTGATTGGGGAAGATTTCGCTTCTCGGATCACTCAGATTACTAGCAGACTTTATTTCCTTGTAGCTTTTTGACTCAGGGCCTGGCTTCTTGCTGACTGTTGGGTGTTGGCTGGAGGCAGCCCTCAGCTCCTAGAGGCAGCCACAGTTCCTTCCTATCTGGACTTTTCCCACATAGCAGCTTTCTTCACTGAGTCAGCAAGAAGAGTCTCTGGGGCAAGTTGGCCAGCAAGATGGAGTCTTATATGCCCAGTGTAATCACAGGAGCCAGGCATACCTCATCATCTTTGCCAGATTCTGTTGAGTAACAGCAAGTCAGAAGTCCTGCAGGCATTCAAAGGGAGGAAACTATACAGTGGGGTGAATACCAGGAGGTAAGGATTATGTGGGCCATCTTAGAGTCTGTCAGCCACAACTTGAGGTTCCTTCTCTCCTCTTTGACTCTAAAACCTGAATCTTATCTCAAGTTGTCTGTGGTTGCTTCCTTCCTGAAAGCAACAAGAAGCCCATGAGTGTCTCATGGCCAGAAGATCTTCCTTCAAAGACTACTACCTATGTTGTCACAAATGGCAAGATTTCATCCTTCTTATGGCCAAATAATATTCCACTGTATGGGTGAACCACATTTTTTAAATGCATCTCTGAACCTGGAGAACATTACATTAAGTGAAATAAGCCAGACACAGACAGACAAATACTGTATGATCTGACTAATAATGTGGAATCTAATAAAACACAAACTCATAGAAACAAAGAGTAAGAATGGTGGTTGCTGGGGCTAGTGGGTGGGTGAAGTGGGGAGATGGTGATCAAAAGGTTCAAACTTTTAGTTATTAATAAACCAGTTCTGGGGATCTAAGGTACAGCACGAGTGGTGATGGATATGTTAATTAATTTGATTGTGATAATCATTATACAATGTATCTAGAAATCAAGTCATTCTATTATATACCCTGAATATATTCACTCTTTATTTTTCAATTAAATATATATGTTTTTAAAGTTGCTATCTAAAGCCTTAAAGATAAAGCAGGGAGATTTTGAAGAAAGGCTTTGCATATGTTAATTGCTGTCTGGGAGCCTCCTTCAGCTGGGTTGAGAAATCATCTTGGTGTTAGTTCTACCCCTGGGGTGAGGGCCAGACAATACATCAAAACTGCCTTTTTCTTTTCTTTTGTTTTTTTTTTTCAAAGTTGTTAGACTATTGAAGACTAGGATCTTCCTCATATTGTTTTTTCTCAGTATTTAGAACATAATTGTTTAGCAGATACTAGACTGGGATAGCTCTATCGTCAGGTTTCCAGATGCACTGAGGATGTGTTGTTAATCTTACATGTACCCATTCATCTGCAGGACTACTGAGGGATGCTCAGGAAACCGAAAGGATTTCTGCCTGGATGGCGAGAAGGCCCAAATGGTCTGTTTTCATTCCATCCTAAGATCCTATGACTTCAGCTTTGCTTTGATCCTGGGACATTGGATCTTTCGCTTTCCCTCTCTTAAGTCATGCATTTGACACATATTTAATAAGCACCTACTGTGTGATGCATATTTAATAAGCACCTACTATGTGCCATTATGGATCATGATACAGTTTTGAAAGCAAAGCCTGAATAATGATGACACCCTCCTAAAGCCATTATCTGGTTATTTTTAGCACTATGAAGAAAAATTTCATTAAATCAAATCACAACTCCATTTACTATTAAGCCAATGTGGTGAAGTTATCAACATATAATGCCTCTCTATGCTTGAAGATGAAAAATGCCTAGATAAATACTGCATGGGACATTTTAAAACATGTAAAAAAATCAATTTTCATAAGGTTACATCTTTTTACCTCTTTATATAAAACATGCTATATTAAAAGAGAGATTAAATTTTACTCTCTGGGGTAAAACGCAAACACAAAATTATTTTTTTCATTTTTCAGCACATGTACTGGATTATTATTTATTTATGAGACTTTTTTTAATCTAGAATATATGGAAATCTTTTCTTGAAGCACAATATAATATTGAATTGGGAATGTTGTCTGACAGTTTCCCTCTTACTGTTGCATAGAATGATTCTCCTGTATGAATTTTTAAAAGAAACTTCAATATACTCTGCATTTGAAAGGGAAGAAGTAATCGCCATAATCTTGAGGAATCTTTTAAATAGACTTCCTTCCAGTTCTTGTATGTTTCACCAATTTTTCTGCAACAAATTGTGCTTCTATGATTTTTCAGAACCTCAAAGTGTCCACTGTTCCTCCTTTCATTCAAAAAATATACTTCATAATTGAAGTTCACCTCCCAAAAGATGTAGCTTGGTTCAGCATAGAGCTATGATGTGATTTCCTTTTGCACATTTTCCTTGTTTGGAGGGATTGAGCTTGGATCCTTCATTCTCCATGAGGCAGATGTTTTTCCATTTCACTTTCCTTAAGTGATGAAGCTGCACAACCATGGAAGTGGAGATCACATCAAAATGCTGCCTTGGGGCTGGTAGCTCATACGTATAATTCTAGCACATTGGGTGGCCCAGGCCGGAGGATCACTTGAGGCCAGAAGTTTGTGACCAGTTTGGGTACCATAGCAAGACTCTGTCTCTACCAAGTAAAAATATTAGCTGGGCATGATGGCTGTAGTCCCAGCTACTCAAGAGGCTAAAGAGGGACATCTCTTAAACCCCAATGATTCAGACTTCAGTGAGCTGTGATTGTGCCACTGTACTTCAGCCTGGGCAACAGAACAAGACCCTCTCTCTTAAAATAAATGCTGCCTTGGGTATCTTAATCCTTTCTCAAGATTGCTTCTAAGGCTAACATTTCTGTGCCACTCCCACACTATCATCTGCTCCCTTTTGTATATCTTGACCATTTTATTTTTCATCCCATCTTCATTCCATGTATTAGTTAGCTATTGCTGCATAACAAATGACCCCAGAATGCAGTGATTGGTCTATAGGTGGTCCTGCTTCAGCCTTCTCATTCTGTATCTTAGGTTCAAAGTTGTGTCATGAATTGGGAAACATTCTTCTCTTGGTGCAAATTAGTTGTCACCAGTGTCTCATAAGGGTGTGGCTGAAACTTAGCACATCCCATCACTTTCAGTGGCTAAAGCCAGTTACACATCCAAGCCCAGTTTCAGAAGGGAAATTGTATGCCTTCCAAGGAGGATCGAGGATGGAAAGTGAGTATCTGCTGAACAGACTTTTCTGTCCAGTTTGTTGGATTTGCTGGTGGTGCAGGGCAAATATATGTTTAAAACCTTGTTTAGGTTTTAGCCTTCTTCAGAACAGAGCTTTTAAATGTGGGCATAGTTTCCCTAAATTCCAGCATTGCTGCCAGGATAAAGGGTGCCCTGACCATGAGCTCATCATTTAGCTGGCTCACCTTTCCTTCAACCCTGAGTTCACCAGAATGGATGTGCATACAGCCCTGGGTGCGATGCCCTAATTTTGAGCTATAGTTCAAGTCCAAACCATTCCACTTCCTGGCTTTGGGACCATGGACAATTTAGTTACACTTTCTGGGCTTTGGTTCCTAAATTATTTAAAGGGGGATGATTATATCTACATTCATCGTTTTTCATGGAGACCTTTTGGAAAGTTCCCCAGTTCATAGCTCTGGGAGGCCTTGTGTTAACAATCTGTTTGACCACATCTTCCTAACAGTCTTGGGGAAGGGACCACTTTGTGAAGAATCTGTTGGTAGGGAATGTCAATGACATGACTTTCAGTTTAGCACATGTATAGACGAGCTTGTTTCAGCTTGTGCCATTAGTAATTCCGTTTCAGGATTTCGATTTGACAGAATGTATTCAACTATGGTTTCTTGCTATCAATTATACCCTCATGGCCACAGTTTTTCCTGATAACCAAGACTCACTAATTAATATTTTCACAAAAACATTTGTCACACAGGTCCAAATTTCAGAGGAAAAAAGTACACAGCCATTGTTCTTGTAGATACTTTATAATATATTTGAGGAATATCACTGGCCACCTGCTTCAGAAAGTACTTAGCTACTGTTTGATCTTAATATAAGATGCTATGCACTAATTAAGCTGTTGTTGATACTTTCTTGCCTTTTGACAATTAAAGATAATCTCATACCACTGGACTAGTGTTTTGCTATTCAATTTTGTGTGTGTGTATATATATATATATATATATATATATATATATATATATATAAATACACATGCATGCTAAATTATATATTACTTCTTACACACACATACACACACATGCACACACACACCAGATTTAAAAAAACAGATACATAGATAGGCAGTTGTTGTGATCTGTTTGAAAGAAATTTATTTCCAGCTATGGGTCGTTTGGAAAAAGATCAATAAGACGTATCAACATTATAAGTAAATGAAAATGAATACAACCTCATGGTTTTCTGCAAGCATCATTTCTGTGTGGCTTCCAGACTTACATCTCTGACACTTGGAATATGTATTATACACTATAGAACATCTCTCTGTGAACAGGTAAATGGGAAAGGTGCATCCCTACAAATAAATATCACCTGTGATGCGTTTGGCTTTGTTGATTGTGTTGATATTACTTATGAACTTTCTTGCTTTTCAGAAACTTCCACCACAGAAGAAGCATTAGCAGTCGTGTTACATCTTACATCTTCTGCATTTTTTCCTTTGCCCTTTTCATAGCTGTTTGTTGGCTTGTTTTTTTCAAATTGTCAGCCACTTCATCATTGGTCTCTTGTTTTTGACTCACTTTTTCTTTCCGTTTCTAGTTACTGTGGCTGTTAAAAAATCAATTTAATGATTCAGCAACAATTATGAAGTTCCTCTTTGTGGGTGTTACTTTACTAAGTGCCAGGGGTGAAAGGGCAGATTTTGCTTTGTTATTAACTCACAGCTTAGTAAAGGAGATAAATACTTATGCATACGTCAACAGAATGGGTGATGTGGAATGACAGCGGGACAGTGAGGCAGGGCAGGCTCCAAAGATGAAGAGATGGCTGAGCCAACTTGAAGGGTAAACTGAGTTCCCCAGACAAAGTAAGGAAGGGCACCCAGGCTGAAGGATTACGGGAGGGGACAAGCGTGGGTTCGTCTTAGGAAAATATAAACTGGGGAGTAGGGAACAGCAGGAGATGAGGTGGGTGAGAGAGAAAGATGCCAGGTAAGGTGCAGTGTTGTGCCAGAGACTGTGGAGGTGGCATTCTAATTAAGAAACAGAAGCCAGGAAACTCCTAAACTTCCAGGTTATGGAATAAGAGAGTTGATGAAATGTAAGAGATCATCTCTGTCTCTGTCACATTACTGATGGAGAAATGGGTTGAGAATTGATGTGTTTTCACTCTTCTTTGTTTAAAGAATCAAATATCCACCTTGAAGGTAGTTGTGACAAATGAAAAGAGGAAATAATATCTTTAAATCTCCTCCTGTGATACCTGGAATACAGTAGTGTTTGGGAAATGTGTCTCTTCTTCTGAAATGGGGCTGCCTCCAAGACCCACTGAAACCCAAGGAAAGTGTATCTGCATTTTACTCCAAGTCATAGACTCCAGTTCTGAATGTTAAAATGCAAGTGGCTGTGAGGGAGTCTTCTGAGTCATGCCAGTGTTTAATGCATGTGCTCTTTGTGCATGTTCCTGCATTCCCCAAAGCGTACTGAAAACAAGGGCCTTGTTCGCTATTTTCTTTGACGGTGGGGGATTTCTTTTTCTTTTTTTTTTTGAGACCGTGTCTCACTCTGTCACACAGGCTGGGGGTGCAGTGGTGCAATCTCAGCTAACTGCAACCTCCACTTCCCAAGTTCAAGTGATTTTCCTGCCTCAACTTCCAAGTAGGTGGGACTCCATGCGTGTGCAACCATGTCTAGCTAACTTGCATTTTTAGTAGACACAGGGTCTCACTTTGTTGCCTAGGCTAGTCTCCAGCACCTGAGGTCCAGCGTTCCACCTGCCTTGGCCTCCCAAAGTGCTGGGATTTCAGCCGTGAGCCACTGTACCTGGCCTCCAACAGAGGATTTCAATCAATGCTGAGCATCAATTACACATAGATTGCCTCTGTGATTGCAGGTAAATAACACTGTTCTGAAGCTAAGTCACTCATCAGAAGCAAGGACTCCTGGCGGATGCCCAAAGGCATTGACCAGTGGTTTCTATCATAGACAAATTGCCAAATGCAAAGCCTGAACCCAAGTCACAGAAAGAATTTATTTAGCATAAGCACACTTTCCTACAGTATTACCTTTATGACCCAACACTTCTGGTATTAGTATAACTGTAACTATCGGAACACCTTTTGTAATATTATATTGTTAGCAGAGTATATGAATAATTTGAAGTCAAAATTCAGCTCCACAAAGAATGTAATAGTGAGAAAATGATGACAAAGATTAGTCTTCCGTGACAAGTTTGCTAATTATTCTTTGTTTAATAATGCCATGTATTATGGCCTTCATTAGAATGAATTCTTTCAACACCTGCTATGCCTCTTTCACTTTAGACATGCCTTCTGATTTCCTTGGGTAGTGTCTGCCCACCCAGGTGGTAATTTCTGGTCATAAGTCTAATTTAGTAGATATCTGTGAACCCTTCACAAAGAGTAATCTATTAAAAAGGAACAAAAAAGTGTATCTGTGAACTTATTAAATGACTTTAAAGGTATGAAAATCAGCCATTGGCCTTGTTAGCATGGTTGAATTTTCTTTTTAATTTAAGCGCTTTCTTGGTTATTTTCTGTTGTTAATCATTATTGTATATTCTTAATGTGCAGGATATGACACTGATAACAAGTGTTTTAAAAATATTTACAATTCTGATCTTATAAGGAAAAAAGTTACATATGGTCATTTGAACTAATTGCTAAAATGACGCTACATTAATTAGATAATTAAGGGTCTTGAGCTTGAGGCTATTGTATTCATTGGGCTGGAAGCCAACGTTTTCTATAGCTGAGAAAATAGGTTAGCATAATTCAAAATTCAATTGCTGTACCCTTTTTCTTATGAATGGATAATACAGAATGAGTCTTAAATCTGGATGGAAAAAACTAACAGGAACTGGTTTTATTTTAATTGAGTTTTAAAGCACTTCTAGGCCATCTCCTTTTCTTTATAGTTTAACCCTTTGAAGTTGTGACCGCCCTCGTGCTAGGCTTCTCATCTTACACATTAATGGTAATGATCGTTTTAGATTTATTGTGAACCTCTAGGAATATGTTATTTTTTATTTAACCAATAAATGCCTTGAAACATGGAATCAGAGTCTCTTTCCCTTCGGGCTCCTCCTTATGGGGAATAAATGCTACCCATAGATTGAAGTAGTTTATATCAGTACATTTTTTAGATGCTTTAACTTATCAAGGTTATTTGTCAGGAAAATTATCTCTTGTAACACCAGGCTCCCTACGTTTAGATGACTGGACTTAATATAAAAGTTTTTCCCATACCAACTAGTAGTGTAAGTTGATTTCATATCCTTTTATTTTATAAAGTTTTGCTTATCAGGTTTGTCATCCTCTATTTGAAATTAAAATGTGTGATCTCGAGATGACCTTACAGTAACTGACCCCCAAATCTAATCACTCTGTGCATCTGTGAAAATCGACAAATAGGTCGAACTTGGGACATCAAAACATTATTTTAAATATTTCATTTGTAGGCAAGGCAAAGATCATTTTCAGGTTAGTCCTCTGAGAGGGAACGCCTGGTGCAGGAACATCTTTGGTTTCTCTGCTCTATAATCAGCACTCATTTTCTATGGCTTCGTATGAGCAGAAAGTGTACATTTATATGTTCTGCATGAGTGAATTATTGATTGGATTTACGGCCAGAAGAATGTTCCTAAGTGGTCAATACATGGCCAAAGTGTGTCAGGTGAAGGTAAAAATAAAGTAAGATCTATACTTTTGATAGCAATTGCTGTTGGATTATGTTAGGCTTGTCATCTGAGGTAACTGTTGAATATAGATAAAAATGTTAATTATATTAATTTAGACAAGAATGTATTTTCAATGCGTATTTCTTATAAATTGGAAGTATCAGTTTTCTTACATGTAGTGATTTATTTTTTCAAAAATTGTGTTTTGTATATGACCTGACATTGATTGGCTTGCCTACATTCTCTTTTGGTGTATGAGGACAGTTTTAAAATGTGGATATACATTGCACATAATTAAAACGTTATGTGTGGCTGGGCGCGGTGCCTCACACCTGTAATCCCAGCACTTTGGGAGGCCGAGATGGGTGGATCCCAAGGTAAGGAGATCAAGACCATCCTGGCTAACACAGTGAAATCCTGTCTTTACTAAAAATAAAAAATTAAAAAAATTAGCGGGCTATGGTGGCATGTGCCTGTAGACCCAGTTATGAGGAGGCAGAGGCAGGGGAATCTGTTGAACCTGAGAGGCGGAGGTTGGAGTGAGCCGAGATGGCACCATTGCACTCCAGCCTGGGCAACAAGAGTTAAACTCCATCTCAAAAAACAAAAACAAAGTCCATTATGTGAAATCCTTGTGTTTCTAATTATTTGTTGACCAATGACAACTGCACAAAAATGTCACCATTCTACCGGTTGTTGATTGATTGAGCCTTAGCTCTATACCTATATCTCCACTTAGTCGTTCCTAATAGGTGACTGATGACCCCCTGCTTAGCAGTAAACTTGTTGTGCATAATTAGAGTTATTAGAAAAGTCTTCATCAAGTTGAGCCAAACAAAGTCTCCCAGCCGCTTCCATCGGGGTCCTTCTTCCACCCCTTGGTTGCAAAATGCCCTGGAGACCCCTTACGTCCTATGTCAGTTATGAGAAGCCCTTCCAGTGATGTACTGAGAACCTTCTATGGGAACCAGAGCTCTGCTAATTTTGGGAACAAGAAATGATGAAAATAAGTGCCTTGTCCTTGAGGTGTCCTAGTCTTAGGACAAAGTGCATGTAGTCAAATCCATATTTGATCTACTTAAGCTCAACCACAGGACAGACCTAGGAACTTACAGAATGCAGGTGATTTCTCCATTCCCCTCTCTGAGCAGAGCTCTTGAGAAAGATAGGAGTTAGGAGAAGTGAATCTTTTGTTTTTGAAGTCTTTGTACTTGTGAGTCTCTTAATGGGAGTGTCTTGTAATGCAAAGTCTTTAAAGATGTGTGTTCTGTAAGCCCAGGAGGCTGTTTTATCCTATGGTTCAACCAAGGAACAGGGCCAAGCCAGTGTTGAAGCAGCAGCTGATTCTCTTGGTCCTCCTGAGAAAGAGGATATAACTGGCTCTAAAGGAAATGTTGGCATTTCAGAGTAATTCTGACAGTACTCAGATCTGCTTTGTGCACCCGTTCTAGAAACTTACCTACTCAGTGTTAAAATGAGATGCCACTGTGGTATCTTCAGAGGAATTCAAAAGCGTGTCTTAATGACTCCATTAAGAAGGGTTCTGTTTCTGTTTTCTCTGAAAAGCATCCCAGGTCATAAAATGTAATGTGGGATTGTTGGTTTTGTGGGAAGATGCACTTGGCAGCAATTCCTTGAGAGGAGGCCTGGAAATGTCAGGGTCCCACATTCATCTTCCCAAGCTGGGAGTGACCCAGTGATAAGAAAATGATAAGGCAGATGCCTTCAATGTCAAGCCATCAGGGGAAGGGTGGGGAGTGGCTTGGCCCAGGAACCCATGCCCTGATGTGGTGTTGGTAATCTAGAGGGTTTTGATGCTTTTGACATGCAAAATCAGAAGTCAAGGAAGGGCGAAGCTGCCTTTTAAATGCTCTTTCTGAAAGAGTCCACTGCAGATGTAATTGAGCCTCTCAGGTGAAGAGCTTTATTAGAGCAAAGCTGGTTAGTGTTGCATACCTTTTTGGAGGAATATTTTAGGCATCCTCACATAACTACTGTGTGACATTGCTGAAGGTCCCCAGCCTCCTTGCTCCTCACTTAAGAAGGAAAATGCTATTGCAGAAATGTTGTCTAAGCTTTCCCATTCACCGTGGCCCAAATCAAACTGTCCCTTCCTTTTGGGATCACAGTGTATAATTATAAAGTTATTCGTGTGTTTGGTGTATGTCTTCCACAGCGGAAAGTAAGATTCATGAGATCTAGGACCGTGTCTGTCTTGATCATTTCTGCTTCTCCAAGACTAACACAAGGCCTGGTGGAATCATTGTCACCATCACCGTAGCTAATATTTATTGCCATATACACTTACATAAGACACTGTAAGAAGGGCTTTACATGAGTCATTCCCTCCCATGGAGTCAAGAGTCAAAAGCTATAATTGGCCAAGATGACAGTATATGCATCTTGGAAACCAAACACTTGAATCCATAACCGCAGCATGTGACTTTCCAGCCTTGGGATTTCGCTGCACGTCGCTTAATCTGTTGGCTTACATTTCCTCATCAGTAAAACTGAAATAATAATTCCCATCTGCTGATTTTGCTGTAAGGATTAAACACAAGGACTGATCTAAGTCCGGCTTATAAAGAGAGCCCATTACAAGTGAACTGAGGTGTTATTTTTATATATACTTTATAAAGTATGAGTTTCAGGCATGCTATTGAGTGAAAGAAGACAGAGTCTTAACAGAGTACATTTTCTATGCTATGGTACCATTTGTGTCAAGGTGAGAAGCAGGCAGCAATTTTTCATGTGAGAGAAATCAGAATAGCAGTTACCTTACCAGAGGGTGGTGATCTTGAAGGGACAGGAAGGACTCTCGTGGTGTGCTGGAAATTTTCCCTTCATCTGGTGACATGATCATGTGTGTGTGTGCACGTGTCAAAGTTCATCAACCTATACGCTTAATATTTGTGCACATTGGTACATGTAAACAATACCTGAAAACATTTATTTGAGATGGTACATGTAAGCAATACCTCGAAAGATTTATTTGAGAGGATTTTTCATTCATTGCCAGAATTTTTCTTCTACCTCAGTCTAAGCACATAGTGGGTTCTCCCAACAACCGGGGTGACTGAGGGCTGGGTAGTAAAGAGGCAGGAAGGCTGAGACGACCTCTTGACCTAATTCCCTATTCAGCTGAGGAATACAAAAAGGTATGCAACCCCTTGCCTGTCCAAAGGCAGTTATAGATCTTTTACTAAAAACCTGCACCTAAGAAGAAATTCTTCAGCCATGTCCCTGTGAACTAAATTTAGTGTCAGATTTACAAAGCTGTGGTTCTGACCACCCCTGGGCTATTTCTGACCACACGGACAGCTTAAATGATGTGGCCCATAAAATGTAATCTGCAAGCTCAGGCTGAATGTCTATCTATTTAGGGCCTCTACAAGAGGAGACTAGGCCTTGGCAGCAATTTTCCTTGAGGTAGGATCTTAAGCTGAATGGAGACCATCAGCCTGGTTGCCAGCCCCAGGATGCTGGGGATTCCTTAGCATTTTGTCTCTTTGGAGATCAGTCACTTAGTTGTGGGGTTGATTCATATATCCTTTGACTACCTCCCCAAAACTGGATCCACCAATGGGCTCCAACTCAGCTCTCACTGGCCAGGAGTCCTTGGAATGAATTTAGCAAGCCCGAGGCTCCCAAGAGGCTCTCTTGGAGTTATATTTTTCCTTGCTTTTCCTTATGGTGACCCCACCAGGACTCCTCGACTAAGTGATGACCCTTTCTTAAGTCACTTCACAGCACAATCTGTTTTTGTTGTTGTCGTTGTTATTTTGCTTTTGGCCTCGTTTGTGCTTGTCTCCTCCATCAAGGCCTGGTTCTGGTCCCTTCTCCTGCACCTCCCAGGCAGGGGCGGATTCCCATGTCATGGTGCACCTTGGCCTGATTCTGTTGGCTCTGCGTTAGAATTCATCTTCAGCAATCTTTTATTGTCTTGTGCTCTCTTCCAAGCTGCACATCTTCCTTCCCTTCAGAGGCTGGGTGATCAACATGGTGGCTCATTCTTGTAATCCCAGCCATTCTGGAGGCCGAGGCTGGAGATTGCCTGAGCCCAGGAGTTTGAGACCAGCCTGGGCAATACAGAGAGATGTCATCTCTATCTAAGTAAGTAAAGAAATAAATAATTAGGCCAGGTGCAGTGGCTCACACCTGTAATCCCAACACTTTGGAAGGCTGAGGTGGGAGGATTGCTTGAGCTCGGGAGTTCAAGACCAGACTGGGCAACATAGCAAAACCCTTTTTCTTTAAAAAAAGAAAATTTAAAATTAAAAGTTAAGAAGTGGAGGTTGCATTGAGCCAAGATCATACCACTGCACTTTACTCTGGGTAACAGAGCAAGATCTTCCTTTTTTATTAAAAAAAAAAAAAAAAAAAAAAAAGGAAATAGGAAAAAAAAAAAAGAAAAAAAAGAGGTTTGGTGCCAGGACGCCATGATATAATTACTGTAGGTAACCTAAGGCAGGAAAAGCCTCTCCATGTCTCTGCTTCCTTCCAAGTAAAATGGGGAGGTAAGACTAGATTTCTTCTCCCTTAGTTTTACTTTTCTAGTTGAGGTCTATTTATCATCCTTCATTCCTACTACCTGCCAGTTGCTGGATTAGATGCTGTTTTACTCGTTATCCAGTTGAATTCTCCAGTAACCTTGCAATCCACTTGTTATCTCCATTTTAGAAATGAGAAAATAGTCACTCAAAAGATTAAGAAACTTGTTCAGTGTAACCAAGTCACAATTTGAATATTAAGAGTAATGAGCATTTATTAACTGCCTATTGCACGCATAGGATTTTGTTAAATCTTCCACATCAATTGTCTCATTTCATCTCTATCATAACCCTGTGATGAAAATGCCATTATCATTTCTTTGATATAGCAGAATTTTGATTTAGAAAGATTAAATAATGTGCCCATCATCGTCTCTCTCTACCTGATAGGTCTTTAATTTCAGACTCAGGTTTGTGTGAGTCCCAGCATCATGCCATTGTTACTATATACCATGTTGCATGACTTCATATCCTGGATGGAAAAATCCCCTCTCCCACATTTTTTAACCATACAAGATATGCCAAGATTCTGTAGCATCTGAATTTGAAAACCTCTATTAATTCATGAGGCAATCTATTTGATAATGGCATGATATCGCTAGCATTCCGTTTTTTAGAGATAAGAGCTCATCACTCTGTTGCCCAGGCTGTAGTGCGGTGGTACAATCATAGTTCTCTGCAGCTGTGATCTTCAAGGCTCCACAGACCCTCTGGCCTCAGCCTCTTGAGTAGCTAGGACCACAGGCAGATACCACCATGCCTGGCTAATTTTTTTTTTTTTTTTTTTTTGGTAGAGGTGGAGTCTCCCTCTGTTGCCCAGGCTTTTCTTGAACTGGGTTCAAGCAATCTTCTGACCTTGGCCTCCCAGAATATTGGGATTATAGGTGTAAGCCACTGCACCAGGCGTAGTTAGTATTCTTTAAATTTCTAAAACAACTTTTCAGAGAAAGCAACAAAAGAGAGCATAACTCTGATAAGAATTAAAAAGAAAATAAAACAATTTAGCAACTCTCTTACAGAGTTTTATCATCATCCCATTCATAATTGATTGGAAACGAGCATGAATCTTTCAAGATGAGTGTCTTATTGATTATCCTGAAAACAAGCGATCACTTGGCATCCTGAGATTAGCTCACTGCCCTCCTGTGATTACTGTAAACAGAGATGTTGATCAGAAGAAATGTCACTTTCTTTGGCGTTGGATCTATAGGGCATTTTGAGGCACTGGATAGAGAGTAGAGGGAGTGAAGTGGCCCAGGTAGGGAGGTGTTTGATGGCTTGACCATGGCCTTCACTTTGTTTTTTGAGGAGCTGGAAACAGACATTTGTTGGACAGCTAATACAGTCTTGATCTGTTATATGATTCTTCGGCCAGGACTTTTTCCTGGTAAATGTGCACAATGTCCCACTGAATGCCAATTCATTGCTCTCAGGAAACATTAAGTCTCCTAAGTGACATCCTTTTTCTGCATGTTTGCTTATGGTTATGTAAATCAAGCGGGACTCCCCCTTGGAAATGATTGCAGTGTTTACAAGGAACTTAACCTGGTCTTTTATAGTTATGGCAAATAGAGAAAATACAAATGTGACCTGCAATTTAGTTCAGCATTATGAAGCTGTTTCTTCTCCCCGGGTGGCAGTCACAGCACTGCTCTGTGGCCCTAACTCTTGCATTCCTGCTGGCGGGCCTTACAGGTGTGCAGAGAGGGTTAGTATTTGCAAGGTAAATGGATAAGCAGGAAGTTTCCCCTGGGTGGCTCCATTGCTCCAGGTGAAGCCCTTGAAATAGTCTCTAGGTGACAATAGCCTCAAATTTGAATAGGTTGTAGCAGTTGGCAAATAGAAGGAGACCACACTGATGGGTTTTGGGTGCAGATAATGGAGATTCCAGCCATTGCATTCAATTCCCAGACTGATATCTTGAGGTTGCCGCTGGTGAAATACTTGGTTTATATCTTGAGGGGCCAGGATGGGGCTACTCTGTACTCAGATGAGGCTTGCTTTCAGGAAGTTCTTGTTCAGCAGCAAAATCTGCCCTTCTGGGGCTCTGAAACTTATTTTTGAAGTAGACTCACAACTTGGTTGCAGCAAGTCTGGAAGAGGAATGAAACACTCTTACTACAATCACAGAACTTGCAAAAGCTTCCTGGAGGACCAGTTAGTTCATTTTTTTCTGTATATGGACACAGAATCAGAGAAAGTGAGGTCATCCAGTCACTTGAGTTCTTGTCTAGTGTTCATTCCTGCTGAGATGTCCCAGGTGCCTCTTAATGCCTTTAACATCTGCTAAGCATATTTAACTTATTAATGTAGTGCCTCTTTATTGAGCAGCTACTGTGTACCAGACACTTAGCCTATGCTTTTTGGCGTTATGAGGTGAACCCAGAATGGTCTCCATGGAGAGGCACAGGTTTACCCAGGATGGTGGTAGTGGTGATGGCGTGGTAGTGATAATGGTGGTAGTGACGGTGGTAGAAGAAGAAGAGGAAGAGGACCTTGGACTTCTCAGGAAGAAGTGGCAGCCTCCTTCTTTGTTTCTTATCCCTACTGTTCAGTAGCCACTCTGCAAAGCCTCTTTCTGGGAACGTGACCATCGTACAATCAAATGAGACATCTATTTCATCTGAACCAACCACCTTATTTTGACCTTGCCAGTTACCTGTAGTTTCTCACCATTGTACTTGTTTCTTCCTCAACCAATTATATTTTAGCTCTCATGTTTTGGCAAGGTTGAGTCTAGTATTTCTGTTGGGATCCGGAGAGCATATGGAGTGTTCTTTCTTACTTTTTAGAGTTTCTTGTTGCGGCAAATGCTAAGGAGAGATCAGAGGGAGAAGGAGAGAGGAAAAGCAAAGCAAAACACAATAGAAGAGCAAAAATGAAGAGCATTTAGTCCGTTCTGTATTGGTCCTCCTTGATGGGGAACATATGCCAGCCAGGTCACCTGATTCATCGAATTGTGATTTTACTGACAGTCATTTTTACCTTGTTGGTATCCCCAGAGGTTGTCGTGAATGGGGCTGATGCCATCTTTCACTAGCTCCACGTGGCTGGCTCTTCTATCCTGGCACTCCTTTCCTCATCGTCTCCCCAGCCTCCCTGAGATTCTCTGTGGCACACAGTAGCCCACCTTGGCAGAACCTGCTACTCTTCAGTGCCTCCCTAATGAGCCCCTCGCTGGGGCCCCTGGTTAAGCTACAGTAGAGAGGTGGTTGCTTAAGCAGTAGTTCCTGGTAAAGGCATAAATATGACCCCTAATTGGATAATAAAATGTGCCAATTGCATCTAAAAACATAGACTTATGTGGATAAAACTGTAGCTTAGAACTCTTTATCTTGTTTTGGTTTCTTGTCATTTAACTGTTTTGTTATCTCTCTGCTGGCTTTTTCCCCCGTCTTTCTCCTCTCTGTAGAATAAAATGCAGACCATTCACTATGATGCTATTTCTTAGCTGGAAGATAAGAAAAGACGGAAAAATCTAGGGGAATGGGATTTTTCTTAAGGAGTTGGTGTTTGTTGGTATTTCCCAAGAGCATTTCACAATTAGTGACAGTGTATTTCTACTTTACCTGAAGTCTGCAGTCACTCAACAAATTTTGTGCTGTGGAAATCAATGAACTATGATTCCTGTCCTTAAGGAGAGAAACAAATATAGGATAGGAAAATAGTTTACCATATCTGGTAGATATTAGGCATCAGCTAAGAATTGTGGAGGAAATCAAGTGTATTGAATACATTCTCTCTCTCTGTATATTATAGATAGAAATAAAATTTATTTTACTAATAAAATAGAAAATTATTTCTTATGGTTCTAGAGGCTGGGAAGTTCAAGATGCAGACAGGTTTGGTGTCTGATGAGGGCTGACTTCTGTGCTTCAAGATGGCACCATGTTGATGTGTCCTTACATGGTGGAAGCAAGTGTGCTGGAATATTCTAAGAAGAATCTGAAGGTTACATAGTATTATGGAAGATAGATCCAAGATGGTTGCAGTGGTCAAGAAGGGTGCAGTTGAAGGCTGTAACCTTCAACTCTGGTATTATTTGAGCTGCTCACTGAAAAATAAATAGGATTATCCTAGTTGGGGAAGAGGGAAAGGATTTTTGGGAGCAGATTAGAGAAGTAACATTGAAAACACAGTGTATTTCTTGACGGATGGTAGCACTAGGTGTTGAGGAGATGCACCTAAGTTCTCCTGCAGTTTGTGTGTTAAGACAAACAGAAATGTAAAACAGTTAAGAAATTTAAGGCCTTTGGAGAGAGAAAGTATCAAGAAGGCACATCTTCTACCTGGTCGGCGGGAAGAAGTTGCAAGGTCGGGTAGAGGGGATCAGTGCCAGGTCTAGTGGGTTTCCTTTGCAAGACCTGATTTCTAGCAGATCATGGTGTAAGCCTCAAATGGGAGATGTGCCTGGGATGGTTGCAGAGACGTGGTTCAGAGCTCAGACTTTAGAGTTTAGACAGTGCTAGCTGCCATACAGGACACTATGCATTTCTAAATTTGAGTTTCTGCACATGTAAGGAGCAGTCATATGGAACCTGCTCATTCAGTTGAGATGCTCTGGGGTGCACATGTAAGAAACTCAACTCACAGTGGCTCCACCAAGTATGAAAATGTGTTATCTCTCCTAATCTGAAGTACAGAAGTCAGGTGATCAGAGGTGACATGCCATAATCAGACTCTGCTTCTCTGAGATTCTCTCTCTATCAGTTTTCCCCTCAATTTTACCCTTTTTCCGTCTTTCAAGATGGTTGTATCGTGTCTAGACATCATAACCAGAGAGCCTATTGCTAGACAAAAAAGACACCTTCTCTTCCTATATGTATCTCCCTGGAATAAGGTTACCTTTCCCCAAGGCCCCTCAACACATTTATGCTGACATCTCATTGGCTAGATGTGTATCAAATCTACATAGCCTCAAATGAAGCATCTGGGACCACCATGATTGGGCATTTAGGCCATGGAAGAGTCACAGGCCAGTACACAACTGTCTCCAGTGGTCAGCACATAGACCGTTGGTCAGAGGTGACATGCCATGATCTGGCTCTTTTTCTCTGAGATTCTCTGTCAGCTTTTCCCTCAGTTTCACCTTCCTTTCTCCTTTTATCAGGATGGTGGCAGCACTTCCAGACATCATAACCAGATAGCCTATTGCTAGAGAAAAAAGATACCTTCTCTTCCTATATGTGAGAGCCCAAGTGTGAGACCATTTCTCACACTTTCTGCTCTCTGAATTCCCCCTTCCCTCACATCTGTCCCTATTACCCAGAGCCTCGCTTTATAGTCCTCATTAAGAGACTGTGATGAGGCAGACAGATACGAACTTTAACATCAGACATTTGGGTTTCGGATTCAGGTTACCACTATTTATCTTTTCTGTAACCTTAAATGAATTGCTTGAGTTCTCTGAGTCTCAGCTTACCAAGCTCTAAAATGGGCGTAACCATATCAGTTTGTTTTTCCTGTTATGGGGAGAATAGACTGAAATAATGAATGTGAAGTACCTGATTCAGTAACTGGTTTCTGAAGACTGAGGCTGAACTGCTTCATTGGACGGGGAGGCCTGGAGTTGTTTACCTAGTGCAATGGTAGCTGGTGACAAAACTCAGAGAAGATGTGACTAGAGAAAAGGTGCTCAGTGCAGCCTCTGTGACCTCCTGCCGCTTCCTCTAGTTTTCTAGAAAACCACCCCTGACCACTCTCTGTCCAAATGAGCTCAAGTGACCATAACCACCAGTGTTTGTAACAATGCACCTATTGACTTCTTATTTCACTAGATATCCAGATTTATTATCCCTCAAGGTAAGCATTGATTTTACCTTTGTCTCAGTCAATATTTACCTCTGAGGTCAATACATGTGGATATTCACCTCAGTTGCAGTCAATATCCATTGCGTATTACAATATATGATATGCATATGTGAAAACGAAGAACAACACGGTACAAAAAAAGGTCTGGTAGTCAAGGAAGCTTCTTGCAAAATGGATGTGTTTTTGTTCTGTTTTTTGTTTGTTTTTACTGTGTCACTCTTTGGAGGTCAGATTCTATTTCACTAAATGGGAAATAGGTGCCTACTGCCAATAGGTGGAATTTGGGGAAGGGCAGCATGGTAACAAACATTCAAGCAGTCACTTAATGATACTGAACTGAACACCATTTCTCAGAAGTCCCTGCATTAAATGAGAGCTGTAAGAACATGCACATGCACGCAGATTCCAAGTGTGATGAGGATGGAAACGTTACACAGAGCACAGAGTTCTTGCTCAAGCCCCTGTGCTTGCAGAGAATCAGGTGGACGAAGCAAGAGGAAGAAGACAAGAAGCAGCAGGCAAAGGAAAGGAGGAGGAAGCATGGGCGGAGTTGCTTTCTTATTCTCAAAGCCAGAGCTGGAAAACAAGGCCTGGCATACTTCGGCAGGCCTGGATCAGAGCCTAAGGGTATCAATTAGGAATTACATTTGGCTGCTACTAACAAGGAACCCGTCATGGTGGTAAATTCTTCTACATAAAAGAACAGAAATAAGTCATCCCGGGCTGGAATGGCCACTCCACCCTCATCGATGACCCGGGCTCCTTTTCTCTTTCTGCTTTGTGATATTCCTTCCATCTTCAAGATTACTCGCTGTCCAGAATGACCAGGCAGCATGAAAATGAAAAGGCTGAGAGGGCTTCCTCGCTTTTGAAGAGCTTTCTAAGAAGCCCCACTCAGCACAAATGCTTCTCTCAGTGGTGATGATTTAGTTGCTTGACCACAGCAAGCTGCCAGGGAGGCCGGAAAGTGCAGCCTTCAGTCCTAGCACCAGTGTGCCTAGGCAAATATAAAAGCTCCGTAGCCGAGGAAGAAGTGACAACAAATATTTGGGACACAATGGGAGTTTGTGCCAAACCAGGTATCGTTGCTCCCCACCCTACCTTGCTCCCCTGAACTCTGTCCTGATTCTTTTGAGGAAAACTTGATCCTGACTTTTGTTTTTGGGTAGAAATAGGGTCTCACTATATTATCCAGACTGGTCTCAAATGATCCTGCCACCTCAGCCTCCCAAAGCGCTGGGATTACGGGCCTAAACCACCAAGCCTGGCCATGATACTGATACCTTCTTGTAACTCACAGTTTTGTCTGCCGAGCATTTTCCCCCATCAAGTTGCACTGTCCCGTTTTCCTTTGACATGCACCTGTCTTCCTCTTCAGGGCTGATCACAAAATCACAGCCATTCCTACCAGCCATAGAGGCGGGCACATGACCCAGGTCAGACCAGTCACACTCCCTGACTCCCGGCCACAGTGCTTGATGGAGGAATGAGCGTATATAACACCAGCACAGTCCGAGCCTTTCCAGGCTGCCACAGTTGATGTGGGAGGCGTTCACATAACTTCACCGCACACAGCTAAGCTGGTGATCCTGCCTCTGGGCAGCATTTCCCAGGGTACAACAGAGGAAAACTGTTGCAGAAAAAAAAAATGAGACTGATATACAAAGAGAATCAGAAAGGAGCAGAGATGAAGCAAAGAGCCAGCAGGAGTGCAAGATGAGGTTATCCTAGGAGCCCTCAGGTCAGCTGGCCCATGCATTTGTAAGCTGTAGACAAACAACCATTATATTTGGGTTCCTTCTTTGGCAATTGCAGTTAGAGGTGGATGACCTTAGTTTGTGTCTTCATCTCACCATTATTATATCCAGCTTGTGTAACCAGAAACACTATTATTTAAATCTCAGTTGCGTCTCCCCTCAGTTG